>JAFVLL020027481.1:0-41519 GCA_021397915.2 Tor tambroides
CAAATCACTCAGAATGAAAATCTCACCTCACACAAGCCCACATACCCCCACCCTCATGTAAACCATTACATCATCGTTTGTCCACGCGCCACCCTAATGCTCAACACGCACATTATTCTAAGCAACACACACACACACATTATTGTGTGGAAGTGTTTTATGTCTGAAAATCGCTTATTATAACCAGTATAATTAAATAAGATGAGCGAAGAACAGAAAATAGCCTATAACAGCAAATAGGAACATACAAGTATAGCCTGCAAAGAGTCCTTCAACAAAAATGAACGCAATTTCTGAAGATTCAAATAATAAAGACGTCAGCGGTTGTTTTTAAACATAAAAAGTTGATTTATGCTCATTTCTCATTTTCCAGCCTATCTGCTGCAGGCGGTTCGAGCGGCTGGGAAATGTGAAACAGTGTTCAAAGGTTTCTCCGACTGCCTGCTTCAACTGGGAGAGAACATGGCCAACTATCCACAGGAGCTGGACGAGAAGGAAAACCTTCAGACCATCTGCACGTAAGGGAAACATGCATACACACAACAGATGAAATATACGTGTGAGAGGAAAAAAAGAGGAACGGCGAGAGGAGCCAGATGGCACAAGGGGCCCCTTGTTTAATTCGACAGCTCCATGAGCAGAAATAAAGCCGTGCACTGCAGGCAGTACGCACTATTCACATTTCACCAGTTAATTACAATTAGATGAACCATCTCTACACGCCAAGGCCAAAGGTCAACATCTATAATTGGATAGGATCGAGAGGTAATGCACGATTATTGTAAGCGATCCGCCCTATAAAATAACGGGCTCTTTTACAGCCGTGACTGAGCGAATCAAAACGGAACAGTATCTTATTACGTGGACTGAAATTATAGCCTACTTCCCTTTCCTTCACATTTTTTTTCGAAATACTCAGAAACGCATACTCAGCCCCGTTTTTAGACCATTTCTTTTTAAAAGTAAAATTAGATGCCATAAAAGTGCACTAAGTGTCAGCTGACATTGCATTTATTTTCCACATCTACTATACAATTCATCCTATACTGTTTTTTTTCTTTCTTCTTCTTCTTTTTGCTGCTGCTGCTGCTGAATAAAAGCATTTTCTTTTTCGACATTCTATTGTATTCTAATATATTTTGAGCGCGGCTACTTGTTCTCACCGTGCATATTTCAGTTTGTATATGCAGGGTTTTGTGGGTGTGTGTTCTTGAAATAAATTAATAAATGATGGGCTTGAGAGTGGGATAGAGGAAGGGGGTGGAGCGCAGGAGGGGAGTTGTAAGAGAGTGGGAGAGATGGGGAGGGCACTAGAAGTCACGTGATACGGAGACTTTCCCTTTGGAGCCGCATAACAACTCGGGTTTCCCTCGTGCCCTGTCTCCTCCTTCACGTGGCTACATGAGGACTCAGGCATGCTATAAAATGGATCCTGTGTCAGAGTTTAGAATAATTTTATAGTTATGTTGATTGTATGTAGGCTATATAACGTTTTTTAACAAAATTAATGTTAGCTATATTTTGTTATAAACATTTAAATGAAATGAATAATTCAAATTGAAATGAATATGATACAAAATACGATACTTAAATGTTAACTTAATGTTATTTCTGTAGTATTTAAAATGCAAACGAAAACGGAGGTTTGAATAGCCTGAATGCTTTTGGTTGTCATAAACGCATAAAACTGAAAAACCGTTTTTAAGCAAATCTCAAAACTGTTTTCCACATTTGTAAAGAGTATTTTTAGGGTATTTTAGGATATTTTTTAAAAAAGGAATAAAAAAATGTTTTCAGAAATTTGAGTTTCACTTAATTTTCATAGAATTAGGCAAATACAAAATAAATAAATGAATGGACAATAAAAATAAACAAAATGAAAATATATAATGATAATAATAATAATAACAAAACAACAATAATGTAGCATATTCGACTTGAATATGCAAAGTGAATCGTGACTCAAATCCGACATGAGTGATGATTTCTTTCTTTGTGTTTGAAATATTTGATTTGCAGTTACTGGGATGATTTCCATTCATGTGCGACCACTGCTCTGGCAGACTGTCAGGAGGGAGCCACAGATCTGTGGGAGAAGCTGAAAAAAGAGTCCAGAAATCTGGACTTTCGCGGCAGCTTGTTTGAACTGTGTGCGGGCGGGAACGGCGCGAGCCGATCAACGGTTCCGTTCGGCGTAACGCTGATCCTAACTGCACTGTCTGCGCTCGTGACGTGGATGCAGTTTTAACCCACGGGAAGAGAAGAAAAAAAAAATCAAAGAAGAAAAGAAAGAAAGAAAGAAAACAGCGAGGAAAAGACCAGACAAACCATCAACACAAGAATAAAAAAGAATAGGCCTATAATTTAATGACGATCAAAATTCATCCTCACCCAAATGGATTTATATACCTATTTCATCTGGAGAAAAAGACGTTTTTTGCAAGAGACAATGGCGAGAAGAAGTCTTCTGGGAACGCTCAAGCACATTTGCCTGACTCTGGGTCGATTTCATGAAATATTTATCAGATATTGAGTTGAAATGACGGCCTGAATTTCTGAAAGGTCCTGGTTAGAAGCGTAGTATTTTATAACATTACCGTCTGTTATAAATGAATTACTGTAGGCTTTTCACATTCTCAACGGCCATCATGCATATAGAAAGACAGGAAATATTCTCCCATCCGTTTGTTTTTTATATGCTCTTTGTCAATATTTAGTTTTTCATTTATCAAACTGATTTTAGTCAAGCCAAGTATATGGATGATGTGTGAGGGGTTTAAATGGTTTGCTGACCCACCAATCCAGAAAAATGTAAGAAACGTCTCTAATAATCACGATGCTAATAACAGGCTATAAATAAGAATAATTATTATTATGATAATAACAACAACAATTATAATAAATAAACCTCAGTAAATAAACCTCAGGAATGATTAAAAGCATCTATTTAGTGGCATACAAGAGAGCAGAGAAAGAATATATATATATATATATAAAGACTTTATTAAGGAACAAAGAAAAGTCAGATGTAGCCAAGAAAAGGCTGTGAGATCGTTGAGTCTAGCCATTTTTCCCCCCAAAATGCTATTCTATTCCATTCAAAGAAGAAGTGTCTCTTTTTATGTAGGACACACAACAGTATAAAGGTAACACTTTACATTACAGTGTCCATGTTGCATATAGCAAATGTGTAATTACAAGCAAGCAGCTGCAGAAAACAATTACACATCAAGTAGTTCATTACTATTACGCAGTACTTACACAGAAATTACACTGCAACGTAAAGTGTGGCCTGTATTTCTCCCGACAGTATCGTAGCACGACAGTATCGGGACCTTGACATTAATAGTTGGATGATGTGAACTTTGCTAGCTTTATTTGATGTTGCCAAGGCATAGACCACGTTTCACTGCCTTCAGAAGATGTGTATTTTGTTTGTTCGTTCGTTTGTTCGTTTCTGGGGATGTTGCATATGAAATACCTGAATATTCAAAACCATACAAGTAAATAAGAGATGTATGTGAAATGAAAAGAGAGATACTTTAACCGAAACAGTTTTAAAACAGATTGACTATACAGGTATACAAAATAGACTGCTAAAAAGAAATATTTAAAAGTATTAAATAAAAACAGTTACTGTTTGAAAGGGATTTGTGTTGTTTTTCATGATCGCAATGAATCATCTAAAATGTATCTTATCTAATATAGCCTAATGCATCTCGGTTATACACAGCCTGAATAAAAGATGCATTCATTAATGATGGTCAAAAATAGAAATCAAATTTGTAAGGGGTACGTTCAACACGCATGCGTTTCTCTTCCAGCTCCCCAAACGGGCGTGAACGAGCACGCAGGCGCGCGCGAAGGCGAGACTCTGTCGAGTGAAGACGTATTGTTTCATTATTAATAAGGTGGCAGAGAGAGTCATTTCATATTGATTCCCCCGCGCTCAGCGCATTTCTGCAGCATATAAGGCGCTTGTCTGAGCGAAAACAACCTCCAGATTGAAAAATGATAGTCCAGGGAAAAGTATTTATTCTGAACAAATTTTAAGAAACATTAGTCTATCACCTTTTCAAGAGGCTACGGCCTTTTCCTGTTGTAAGTCAATGACAAAAAAGGATGTCGACGCGATAAACAAAAGATAATCCAAAAACAACTTAAAAATAATCATAATTTTCAACTAATATTTAGACTTAATCTAACCATAGCAAGTGGTGTAATCATTGAGTACAAATTTGTGAATAAAAAATCATGAAATAAATATCCTTATGTTTTAAGTCATGAATATCAGGACGTTTTTTTATGACCTTGACACATAGTTCTTTATTGGTTTTCTTATTATTTTATATAAAATGGCAGATTGCATGTTTATTACGCCTTATGGATATATATATATATATATATATATATATATATATATATATATATATATATATTCAAATAATTATAACATTTAAAAATAATCTCTAATTTCATTAAATAAAAATAAATATTCGTCATTTCAAGATGTTTTTAAATTTCAATTCGGTTAGACACACCATAGACATTCTGACTCTACTAAAACATCTAATTCTGAAACCGAGAATATGCTAATCAAAAGATGGTGTTTTTTATATATATATATATATTGCATTTTGGATGCATTTCTGCATATTTTTGCACACAAAATGAAATCCAAACCAACATTAAACCTGCATTTCAGAGTTTAACGCGATTGTAATAACTGGTAAATTCTTTGAAATGTACAAAAGGAAGAAAATATTGTAAGTTTTTACATTAAAAAAAAAAAGTGGAAAAACTAGAACTGGTAGGCTATATTTCACAATAAATGCATTAAAGCTACTTTGATACAATAAAATAACAGTGTTCTGTTTTCGCTTATTTATTAAGTACAGCTCTTCTGAAATCAATATAAATCAGACTGTGTATCAAAAACAACTTTATTTCATACACTGAAAAATAAACAAGCTTTGACCAGTGGTAAAATGAGCACTATATTCTCCCTGGAGGTGTGAAACTGCATGAATGGGGCCGAAGTCCTGGAATGCATTTTTTTATTGCTCGTTTTTGAGTTTGAAAATGAGATTGGATTTCATTCTGTCCCTGGAAGGGGATGACGACTACATTTGTAATCTCATTAAAATGCATGTTATTCTGTTGCTGGCACTGAATATATTATCCTCCACAGATCTTTGTGTAGTCCACAGAGATCCAGTTTTTCGAAGTTAAGAGGTTTTTTGAAGAGGTTTTTCAACACTCATTGGAACATTTCCTAACCACACAAAATGAGGAGGCTATACTGATTTTGACATTTAATCTATAACAATGAAAGTAAAGGATACACACTCACACTGAGATGGCTGGCTCCCCTACTGCTGCTCCACAAAAGACTATGCACGACCATTTTTCAGGGCTGGCAGGACTGATCAATGTGCCCATGCCAGTGCCAGGCAGACATGGCACTGCTTGTTTAGCTGTGCCTTTTCTCACTGTGCTGTGAGCACAAAGGCAGGGCATTACAGTCACGCAGAGCATCATGGAAGGTTGGGATTTTTTTCCGTAACAGTCAGCTGGAGTGGTTTGATCCACAGAGTAGAGATAATGTTTTTAGCACTGAAAAAAATGTTTGAAAGGACTCAGCATAACATTTTTATGCTGATCAATTAATCAATAGGCTAAATCAGTTAATCAAATTGGGTTGCGTTTCCCAAAAGCATATGGTCGCAAGTTCCGCTGCTGGTGGTTCCCCGAATCCATATTCCAACGAACATTCTCAAACAACATCGCCAAATTGTGTTTGGAACTCTCCACCTGTGATTTGTTTCTTAGTATGAAATTTGGACTTAACTAGATCATACATTTGAGCAAAATAAATCAGCTAACATGTAGTAGGCTATAGTCTCTTTCGTTCCATATACTACCAAAGTAAGTCCTACTTAAATGGCGAAATCTGAAGTCGGACTTATCCCGCAATATTGTGTTCGACATTCTCCCATTCACATGTAGCCTATAGGTCTAATGTGAGTGCATCTTCTTTGCATATCTAAAGTCTTTAGTAACCGCAAAACGCAACAAGGTGAACAAAAACAGCGAAGAAGTAGCCTATATGCCGTTGTTATTTACAGCAATAATCTTTCATTTGCTTTCGGATCAATTAATTAGCATACGTTATCACTACACCACCTGTTTATAACAGTTAAGTGGTTGGAAATGACAACGCTATCTCACGGCAGTTCGTACGTATTTTACGAGGTGGCTAATTACATTGATTATTGACCTCACTCATGCAGATTTAATCCGCGATTTGTCTAAACCCCAGTGGCAATTGGGATTTAGGGCGGGGTTAGGTGTAGGTCATTCGTACAAATTCATACGAATTGGCAACTCATAAAATACGTACGATTTGGCAAAAATCATATGAATTTGTACGAGTGAGGTCGTACTAATTCGTACGAATTAGCCACCTCGTAAAATATGTACGAATTGCCGTGAGATCGGGAAATGAATGTTCCAAAAAGTTCCTATGTTTTCGGGTGGTGACTAGGTGGCGTTTACACCGTTTTAAACTAAAACCAGAAAACTTTTTAATGTCCATTTAAAAGACAAAGGCGTTTTGTTGACCTGAAAAGGGGTTTCAAAGAGCAAGTTTTTGAAAACGATACCATTACGTTGCTCCGTATACAAAAATGCGAATTTGTGAAAACGATGACAATGCCCTTGCATATTACATTCGCGTCGCATTATCTTTACAAAGTGACATTGCCAACTACTGGTCTAGCATGCACAGTGTTTAAAGTCATTTTTGCAAATCTGTGTGAACAGAATCGTCTTGACAGCGTTGCCATCTGTACATAAAAACGGAAATGGATTTTGATCTTTATTATATAACCTATTTGTTGTGTAACATACCCTTAGTTTCTAATACAATGCATCATACTTTGGGGGTTAAGCAGTGACTCCATCTATCTATCTATCTATCTATCTATCATGGTAGTAACACAACTGATTACATTTTAAAGAAATAAATATAGCCTACAGTAGAAGTAAAGCAGGAAGCCACTTCTGAGTTTCTAACATCCTTCCAAGTCTTTCATGAGAGGTTACTGATGGCATTAAGTTTTGCCTTCAGCAAATAAATGAAGAAATTAATCAAATTATTGTTGACTTAACACCTTTTAATAGCACACATGCCTCATCATCTTACCTCACGCTGAGCAGCTCAGTAAAGGGTTATAATTAAAAGCCCAAAGCGGGTTAGTTCAATGGCATGTATGTCCAAGCTGGCCACTTCGCTGCATCTGGGAAACAACCACATCGCTCTAATGTAATTACATGAGCTGGGTAATCCAACAGTGCCTATTAGTGCCAACCAGTAATGAATGTGAAGAATTGTAGATTGAGGCAGGACAATATTTCAATAACGGACCTCAGAATGGTTAACTAAACTTGAATATCATGGAAGTATGTTTGGTTCTCCTTTACGAGTCAGTGTTAGAGAGGCTGTTGTGCTGTTGTGCTTGGACAAAATATGTTCATTTACTGCTGTCTCAATGCACGTCTCAGTTTGACATAGTTTGGTGAAGATGGATTGGTTGACACTCAGACTCAAATGATGAGCTTGTATAATGCACCACATGCATCCCAACCTTAATGGGACAAAATTGGATCATGTAGGGGTGAAAACTGAATTAGGGACCATATCAGCTGTAGGGACTATTTCAACACATTGTTCTCGCTTCTGGATGATGGTGAAGATTTGCTCATCAAGGGGCATTTACATAAACATGAGTTTCACCTCTCTACAGCTTTGCATTTTATAAATAGATATCTTTTCATTTTTGCCAAAATATCTGTAAAATCACACATCAAAGACTGGCAACGACTCATTGTGATGGTTATTGCTTTCAGCTTTTCTGTTTCTGAAATCTAATGCCTTTATTAACATGGCAAGTAAACTGCTTCTTCACGCTAACATTCAAAGGTGAGCTCTTTGACATGATTTATGTCGACGTTATTGGCAGAATTCATAACTATCAGCTGCTACTGGAGGAAAAATGGTCCCAGACAGGACTTCACTGCATTTATTTCCTCCTCTCATCTTCCTTCTCATAGATATTAAGCCATAAAAGGTATAGGACCTCAGGCAGAAAAGAATCATTTAGCAAATGGCAATTCCTCAAGACTTTCAATTCGTTGTTAAATCAAAGCATCAATCTTTAACACTTGCCAATGTTCTACAAAGGAGGAATCAGTGTCCTGCAGCAGCTGCACAGAAAAATGACTTTTTAGAGGTTATGGTGACTTATTGGATATTGGCAGGGAGCTTGTATAAACTGGAGGAAAACATGTATGTTTGATTAACATGAAACTTTTCTTCTGTTTGTCAAGCATAGTCATTAGCCACCCATAGACATTTGGTTGTGTTACACACATTTTGCACCATCAATGAAAATAGTTCCAAACAAACCCACAGCAGAACCATTACAACACACAGCAACACACAGTAGTGGTATAAAGACAGTCAATTAATTTCTGAATGAATTAACAGTTTTGAACTATTGGTTGGGTGAGCGATTTACTGATGAAAACAGCCACTTATTGTCACTATAAGAGAAGCAGGTAAATTTCTCTCAAAGCGAATGAATAGCTGAATTTATACAATGGTTCCTTATTTTCCCACTCTTACAGAGTATAATTCAGTCATTATTTATATAAAGAGAAAATATGTTTAACCTAAAATTAAATAACATCAACATTTAGGAGATGAATTAATAATCACACACATACCAAACATCAGATACTTCCTATAAGCCTATAATCCTACAGCACCTACTGGCAAAACACCACCTACTGGTAAACCTCAGTGTTGCCAAGTCTGAGGTTTTCCCTCGGAATTGGGATACTTTTTGCTGTTGCCGCAGGCTGTTTTATTAGTCCGCGGGCTGAATCGAAATCCCCAAAAGCAGGTTTGACCCCTAGTCAAGGCTAGTTTTGAGTAGCTAGTAGTTAGTTTTGAGTAGCTAGTTTTGAGCTGGCTTTGTTATGCAAACCTGGCAACCATGGTAAACCTGGGGTCCGTTCTTCGTACGTCGCTTATTACATCCGAGATCAAATCACACATCCAAGATGATATCATCGCACTAATCAGGATCTGGCTAATTCGGTTCTTCGAACGCACCTGTTGTTGATGATTAGTATGGCTGGATTGAGTTATCGGAGATAATTGCGCTTTCATGGGTTGGTTTAAAAGGGCAGATGTATCGTGTATACTATGTGTATACTCGAAACCACGATCAGCAATGCAGCGATTGGCTGGCGGCAAGACAGCAACGTAATGACATCATATAATTAAAAAAGACACCCGAAGAAAAAGTTGACAAATTTCTGGGCCGTTATAAGGAAACAGCCAAGCGAACAAAATGACATAAATGTTATAATAGATTAATTAAATGTACACTGTTTTTAATTTTTGTCTTTTTTTTTTACGATTCCCAATTATTTATATTCACAATTTCTATTTCAATGTTGTATTTAGCAATTCATTTAATTTTTTCTTTGAAGCAGATTTGTTACGTGACAGCATTAATTAAAGTTTCTTAAGTGTCAAGATCAAGTTATCTGCATCTCCTGCGCTCCATCAAGCCACTCCCATAATATCTATCACCACTCAAATTAATGTACAATTCAGATTAACTGTAGAGCATGTAAGACTCCAATACAATTATAAAATAATAATTTCATCACATAAATCTTTCAATGAGTACAACTGGCTGTGTCTATAGTATTATAGACTCTACAACATTATTATATTATTTTCAAATTAATTTTAAATTATTATTATTTTAAATTATTGTCCCTGGACCAGTAGGGTACTCTTGTAATAAAGTAGCGGTGGCTGGGGCAGATATTAAGTATCAATTCTGCTTAAAAAGATGCAATCTAATCCTGTTTACATGAAATAAGCTGCTCCCGAGCAGGTTTAAGCTTACGGACCTGTTGCTATGACAGCAAGTCTAGGATGAGCTTCGAAGAACCAAATGATCCAAGATCAAGCAAAATCGGCAACAATCAAATCCAGCTAACTGAGTTAGTGACGTACGAAGAACGGACCCCTGGAAAAAGACTGATAGCCTGTCTAAAACAAACACTTATGTCCCGCATAGTAATATCAGCACTACTGGAATGTTTCACAGCCAATCAAATTTGAGAATTGTATTGTGTACATAATAGTTGTATGTAAAAGGAACTGAGGTCAAAATTTTACTATATTAATGTCTCCCTTTATAATACTGAACTTCTGAACTAGAGATGCTTTGTATCCACTTTGTGGTGATGCCTAAACCATAAATCGACTGTCTCACCTGTCTGCAGCTGTGAAATAAAGGTGCTGTTAGTCTGGAGTTCTGGGCCTCTGGGCAACAACAAGCCTGTCTGCTGTTGGAGGATCAACCAAGCATTATTTGGTATCCTTTCAAGTCTTCTCTGGGCAGCCAATATAAAATGATATTGGCTTGGTTTCACAGTAAAGAACAGATTAACTGCACCCATATTTCTGAGCTGAGGGTGCCCACACAATTCACATCCAAGAAGGCGGCAAAACAAAGGAGATATATTTAAAGAACTTTAAAGTAGAGGGTCAAACAGAAAGTACTGAAAGAGAAAGTGAGAGGGGATTATGTAGGGAAGATGAGGGGTGGAAAAGACAGAAGACAAGCATGAGGAAGAAAAGAAGACAACTGACAGACAGCTTCACAGAGAAAGTGAAAGCAGTAAATGGAGACAACAGAAGGACAGAGAATGAACGACTTTTTGAGAGTCAAAGGAAAGAGAAACTGCAACAGAAGACAGAACAAATAGAAGGAAGACAGAGGATAGACAGGAAGTCAGACTAATTGCCTCAGTCCTGGATTTGCGCCCGTGAGATGCTGCGCAGTGACATTAAAATTGATTTCTTTTTTGCCACGGATCACCTGCGCTGCTGGAGAGAGATCACAGACGGCCTGCCAGAGCGAGCTTCGGCTCTGCTGGTGCAGGGGACGCGGGGTCAGATCGCCTGCCCTTCAAATGTATACGTGAGGAAGATGTTTGTGCCCTTTATGCTAGAGAGACAGTTAGACCTGAGAAAGATAGATCTGTAAACCGATAGATAGATAGATAGATAGATAGATAGATAGATAGACTCCAGTGTTTTTTATGCAGACTGAAATCATTCAGATGACATCATCTCTTTCACAGATTCGTACTCGCACATTCCTCTCTCTCCCCTCCTTCATTTTTCTCCTCCTCCCTCCATTTCTCTCCTCTTTCTACACCATTTTACAGCGATAAATAGATTTCCTCACGACGGTTGTTTCTGATCTAAAATTCTGTGGCCGTACAGAGAAAAATGTCTTCATCAGTTTCTATCAGATGTGAGCTTTGCAGTGAAGCAGACTTCCCTTGATAAGGAGACTGTAGCTGCTGCTGGAAAGAGTGCTGCACCACCTTCTAAAAATACCTGTCCTAAATTCTCAAAACCCAAACGGAAACACAGAAGCACTGATTAGATCTCGTCTAAAGCTGACATCCGCCAAAATGAGCTGCCATCAGTGATGTTTCTTTTGTGTAAAAGGCAAATCATGAGAAATGGTTTTCACCAGGCTTGGATCCTGTGAAATTTTCAGGTACTAAATGCTAAATGTATGTCCCCAGTGTTCTTGATTTTTAGAGCTGATGTACATTACCTGCTTTTAGATTTTAATCTGTTTGATCAGATATCTGTACATTTGTTTAAACAGCAAAAAAACTAAAGAAATAGTCATTTACTCACCCTGCAGGCTATCTAAGAGGTATATGAGTTGTTTGTTTATCGAATCCAATGGATCCTCTGCAGTGAATGGATGGTGTCCAAACAGCTGATAAAACCATCACAATAATCCACAAGTAATCCACACCACTCCAGTCCATCAATTAATATCTTGAGAAGACAAAAGCTGCATGTTTGTAAGAAACAAATCCATCATTACAAAGTTTTTAACTTCAGGTAAAACTATGGATCCATAATCAATAATAACGCTGCCTCTAGTGAAAAAGTCCATCTCCTGTTGTCTCTCACATCAAAATCCACCCACAGATTTGTTTAGAGCTATTTTGGTCTGCTTTCGCTTGTAAATCTTCCTTGATTTGTGCATATTTCTCTCCTGATTCCGATGAAACCACCGGAGAAAGAAAATATTATGGCTAGAGGGCACATTTGAAGTTAAAAACGTCTTAATGATGGATTTGTTTCTTACAAACACTGCTTTTCACTTCACAAGACATTAATTGATTGACTGGAGTCATGTTGATTACTTGTGGAATGTTTTTGTCAGCTGTTTGGACTCTCATTCTGACGGCACCCATTCAATGCAGAGGATCCATTGATGAGAAAGTGATGCAATGATAAATTCTCCAAATCTGTTCCGATGAACAGACACTGCTCATCTACATCTTGGAAGGCCTGCGGGTGAGCAAATTTCAGCAAATGTTCCTTTTTGGGTGAACTACTCCTTTAAACATACAGTGCAGTGCCCAGCAAACACTGAACTCAGATCCTGAGCAAGATTTTGGCATTACGCTAATTCAGAGGGAAAATTGCTGAACCAATAACAACAAAAATGCATTATTCATGCTGTGATCTATGAGCTTCAATTCTCTGCCAGTCTGGTTAATATCTGACTGCATTTGCATTTCTAAGAGCCCCTGGGAATAAGGAGTATGCCTTTGGTTCACCTGCCTCAAGGTGCTGGTGTAGCATTGGTTTGAAAAAATATTACCAAGTTTATTCAAGATATTAAGTATCAGTTTAATATCTATTGATGTGCGATAGTGCTGTTTGCAATTAGGATAATCAGATGAAAAACGCAGGCTTCAATGTCAAAATCCACTCAAGAATGAACATGAGATGTATTTCATGCAGCAGCCGCAAAGAACGTATTTTCAGAGGAGCAACAGTGATTATGCTACGCTTGAAAAACAGGCATATAAAGAACGAGAAAAAAATGCTAAGTGGAGTTCAATTTCGAACACTGGGAGACGTGTAACATCTGTTCGAGATGTAAATGCGAGCTGGGTTTCTTTCTGGCAACCTAGCCAGATTGGACTTGAGTTGAATTTCCATGGCAACCACTTTGTACCACCTCAGCTGCTCAAATCTGGTTGCGTTTCATGCATGCTGGCTGAGACTGCATCTTGTCCTTGCATGCTCCGAACAGTCAATCCGAACAAACACTCTTCATGGCTTCACTACAACAACACGTGGCTTCAGGCTCCCTGGAGAGCAGCTTGATTTCGATTTCGATAATAAGACTTGCATGAGTTGGACTGAATCACTGTGCAAGAATTCAAATACAGCTCCCAGCGTTTGTATCTTGGTCACTGTTTCAAATACTATTCGCAGCTTAAGTCCTTTGGTCTTCCTGGTCTAATGACGAAAACGTACCTGTGGGAACTTTTTCGAAAGATGCGAAATACGTACCAATAAGTACATATCACTGCAGGTTCCAACAGAAATTAACACTAGAGCCGGTAAAACAGCGTGCACTTGTAATCCTTTTTTTAGACAGTTATGATTACAGCTCCATAGGTTTCGCTTTCCGAATGTAACAAGCTTCATCGGTAGCTCAGCGGCACAGAATCGGACTTATGATGCGAAATCCTTGGGTACGAATCCTGTCAATAACATGGCTCATGATGAAAGAGCTGAAAAATGAGAGATTGAAAAACAAGCTAAAACAGCATGCTTGCAATTGTGTTTTTACGTCACATTTGCTTTTGTTCACACTATCGGGTAGGTTTAGGTGTAGTGCAGACAGTACATTATTTTAAAATGTCACAGAGCATTAGACATATAGTGCCACTCAATGGACATTTCAAGTCAGAACTGCGGTGACACCTACAAAACCAACATCACATAAAACATACCATATGTTCATCTGTTCCAGGGAAAAACAACAAAAACATTTTTTTGTCATGAGACCAGGTTGCCTTTGATTCTGTCTCTATTATTGTTGGCCATTTGATCAGACTTACCTCATTTGACTTGACTAATTTAATGAATTATGTACAGTGAAATTATACTATGTATACACCTCTATTTGACCTATGTTCTTATTTTAATCAAGTTTAATGAACAAAGTACTATTCCCACTATCTGAATCATGGTTAACGATTCAAATGATGCTTCCCCTATGTGAATCAAATGTATTAATTCAAATTCTACTAGCCCTATTTTAATCATATACAGTGATTCAAATGCTACTTAATTCGAATCAGGTTCAACGATTCAAGCTCTGCTTTCCTTATTTGAATTCATTTAATTTATTTATTTATTTTTTACTTCTTGAATCATGATCAAGTATTCAAATTCTCCATCTCCTTTTTGAGTCAAGTTCAATGATTCAAATACCTTTCTCAATATTTACTTCAGGCTCAATGATTTGTATCCCTCATATTTAAATCAAACGCTACTAAGATACTAATCTCAAGATGTCTTCTCAGGATGTTAATTGATGGACTGGAGTGCTGTGGATTACTTGTGGATTATTGTGATGGTTTTATCAGCTGTTTGGACGCCATCCATTCACTGCAGAGGATCCGTTGGATTCGATAAACAAACAAACTCATATACATCTTAGATAACCTGCAGGGTGAGATACTGAGATGCTTGTTAAATGATTCAAATGCTACCCCCGGAATCAAGTTCAATTATTCAGATTACACTCATACTATTTGAATCATGCTGAATGTTTCAGGTGCTACTTTCCATATAGCTGAATCAAGTTCAATGATTCAAACTGTATCCCCCATATTTGTGTCACAAGCCCCATTCTTGAATTAAGTTCAGTGATTTAAATACTAAGCTACTTAGCTACTTAAATCCCACTATTTGAATCATGTTCAGTGATTTAAATGCTTCCTTCTGCATTTGACCCTTTCAGTGAATTAGATCTTATCCAAATCTCTGTTCATCTCTGAAGCTTGCATAAACATTGCTGTATGCAAATTGGTGGCAATTTGATCAACACTGATTTCGCTTGTCCAATCTCCCATTTGAATCATGCTCAATAATTCAAATACTACTACATAATTGAATTTGAATTATTCAAAAATGTATTAAGAGTCCCTTTATAATGTCTTAAAGACCCTAATGTTATCTTTTCAGCCGTGGATTCTGCTCCTGAAATATCAACTTTGTTCTGTTATCACAATGTATTATTAGAGGAATGATAGAAGCAGATGTCATCCGCAGCTTTCACTTGTGCGACCAAGCAGCTGGGGACTTACATAGCAGAATTTGCTGACAATGACAAGGACCTTATTCTTTGAGTGCAAGCCCCCTGAGGTTTGGAATAAATTTGATTTTCTTTTCCATACATATTCACAGCCCTCTCCACACTCCAAACGCTAGCTTGGTTTAGAGATGTGCTCATAAAATCTGAATACAATAGCATGACCGATACACCATGCACAGGATTCATGGATAATACTCTGCCTGACACCAAAAGCAAAGTTTGGACTGACATGAGAAGGAGCTATGTGTTCCTGACATTTTAAAAATGACACATTGTAAAGCAGGATTTCAATGTGTTTTTAAATAATAAGCTCAGTCTTTCAGGAAAAATGGAAAGTTGGAATGTTAGCTTATGAAAGGAGACATTTGATGTCATTTGGTGATGATGGTAACTAAAAATGATTTTGGGGAAAAAATAGTTAAAGTAAATATGAAATAATAATGATAATAATTATATAGCACCATTTTTTGTTTTGTTTACATGTGACTGATTGGAAAGCTATCAGAAAAGATCAGAAGAAGGGAATTTCAATTTGAGCATGATTGCATTCCAAAATATGACCCTGCCACCAACTAGTTAAAAGTCATTGCCTAAAAAAAAATCAGAAAAGGGAAATTTTTGATATTTGCAGATATTGCAGATAATACACTTTTAAGCATTATGTTTTCAAATACCTTTCAGGTCCACTAGATACTGGACATTATGCAGCACTGCTATGAACAGGTTTAAGGAAGTGTCTGAAAAATGATCTGTTGGTAATTTTATTACAGTTTAGTTTTGCTGCTTTTACCTCTCGACGAGCTCTCAGGATCCTTTTAGTGGCCATATCAGGTGTAGGATGTTTCTGCAGAACTAATAGGGCTGCTGTCCTCAAAGTCCTCCCGACTGCTAAACGCTTCTGCTGTAGTGTGTGACTTTAAAGTCTCTGAGGCCGGTTCAATAAATCTTCCGTCTCAGAGAGAGACTTTAATTTTCTGGACCCCTCTCCATTTCTCTTTTCAGCTCTTGTTTTTCAGATGACACAAGCACAAAACAAATAGCTCAGGAGTACCCGAGAATGAAATATAACAAGAGAGCACTCAGAGAGCGGTGAGAAATAACTTTGTGACATACACACAGCTTGATGTGCCAAACCCTTGACTATTTGGAAGATCGGGGCTACAATTCACAAAGGCCCACCTCACACACCTGAAGTGCTATTAAGTCTAGATTCATGAAGGCAAACGCAGACAGAGCGAGGCCTCCTTTAAACATACTGACAAGTGGGGCAACTTGAACATCCATTGTTGAAGAATCTAACAAAGAGTGAAGAGCTGAAGGCAGAGTGTATTTCTCATGTGAGACATTGAGTTAGATGTGAAATTAGTCTTGCATATAGTCCACATGATTTTCCGCTGGAACAAGTGTCTCCATTACGGTAAAACAGGAGACTGAAGACTATTCTATTCTTTTCTATTCTATTCTAATTTTCAGCCAACATCTTGATTATAAGGGGTGATATTGAGTTAAAAAAAATGTTGAAAAACAGAGAGGGTACTGGTAATATTTTGCCAAGTTTACTATGAAAGCCCGTTTCTACCACGGAATAAAATAAAATTTAAATAAATATAATTATAGATAGATAGATAGATAGATAGATAGAGAATTCTCAGAAGAATATTTCAGAATTCAATCAGAATTATGAGATGTAAATTCACAGTTGCAAGATAAAATTCTGACTTTTTTTCATATTCATCATTGTCATGCACAGAAACCTCGCACACTAAGTCAAAATGATTGCTGTGGATGCGAAAAACGCAGAAAATTGATCCCGATTTTTTTTTATGACTGACAAAAGCAGTGTGTAAACATGATTGACACAACGTGCGGTCGTATTTCTTTTTTTACATGCGAAAATTTCGGACGAAAATTTCAGACTTAGTGTGCAAAGACCTTTAAACTTGAAAAATTGTGTGTACTGACCAAAGTCCCTTTCAAGGAAAGTCTGTTCACTCGGCGGCCATATTTGCACCGCCTCTGGGCAGCTCATACAAGACGAAGTCCTAAATAAATGGGGGAATCCTGAAATCTCAAAAACTGCTCACTGATCTCGCAATTAAATTACATATTTCATATCAGCAACAAAATCTGAAATGAACTGCCGCATGAATGTTGTTTCTTAAGCTCAAATAACATTTAAAAAGCTTATTTTTCAGGCTAGACCACTGCATGTGCGGAGTCATAATGTGCTTATGAGTGCACATGCGCATTAGCTGGTCTAGCCTCAGGTTTCTATGGGAACCGGAGCTTCTAAAGGCCTCTGCAGTAATGCAATGTCTTTACCAATCAGCCAATGGCTCTTTCATTTAGGAGGTAGGACTATTACACCATATTGCATGTTGCAGTTTCTCCCATTCATAAGTATAGGATTGTATTTCTATAGTCTTTGTATTTCTACGGTCGAAATGAAATACGTTCTGATGTTCATTCATGCTTATTTTGTGCTTTAAATAAATATAAAAAGATGACTGGTTCACGTCGTGGTACTCTCCATAATGGAGGCAAAGGGTGACTCGGGGGTGAAGAATTGTTGAATAAAGTCATTATTTTATTTTTTATTGCACACAAAAAGTATTCTCGTAGCTTCATAAAATTACAGTTTAACCACTGATGTCACATGGACTATTTTGTTGATGTTCTTGGTACTTTTTCTGTGCCTTGATCGTTGTAGGACCCTTGCTGTCTATGCAGGGTTAGAAAGCTCTCAGATTTCATCAAAAATATCTTAATTTGTTTTCTGAAGATGAACAAAGGTCTTATGGGTTTGGACCGACATGAGGGTGAGTAATTAATGACAGAATTTTCATTTTTGGGTGAACTATCCCTTTAAAGCACAACCACGGTGACAAATGAGACTATAATACCAAATAGCCCTGAACATTAGCGTGAACTGGGCTTTCATGAGTGGATAATGGGAATAAAAACCTTGCAATGCTGAAACAATATATATCTTTGCATATATTTGGAATGTTTTTGTTTACTAAAGCAGCTGTTATTAAATCTGATCAACAGCTATTATTAATGTACTTAAGTGCATATTTAAGAAATAAATGTTCATATCACTTCTCTGCTGTGTATTTTTATTTACACTTTTATATGTAGGATATTAATGCACAAATTAAATGAGTGGTTTTGTGGCTCAGTCCTTTAAAAAGAACCAGGAATCACTGTAAAATGGAACTATATACTTTACTGAATACCCCTTTTAGATTTATAGTCGTAGGCTTGAGCATGGAGGAGGCTGGTCATCCCGCCGAGATGACCAGAACTGGGCAACCAGGAAAATTAGCCAAGAAACCGCTGGACCTGCAACAAATTGCAAACAGCAACAATGCTACTGCAGACAAAGAGGTAGAATCAGAAATAAGATAATCAGATCGAAAACACAAATTCGCCTCGCAGCCTGAAATGTTTGGACTGGCCACCATGTTAGTCAAAAGGAGATAATCGCCAAAGAGCTGCTGATGTGCAAGATCTCGATCATGGCATTATCTGAACTTCGACTTACTGGATCTGGAACAACAACTGTTTACGAAGCCAGTTCAAATGAAAAAATTATGCTGTTCTACTCTGGAGGGGAGAAAAGAGAGGCTGGAGTTGGCTTTATGGTGGATGACCAGACAACAAGGAGTGTATTGGCCTTCCAGCTGATATCAAACTGCCTCGCTGTACTACTCATCCATGGCACCATCCGAACACACCTTCTAGAGACTTATACCCCAACCGAAACAAGCCCAGATGAGGTCAAAGATGACTTCCACAACCAATTGCAACGTACACTGGACTTGATCCCGAGGATTGAGTTGATCATTCTATAGGGCGACTTCAATGTGTCTCTTCTAGGAAGAGACAATGGGCAAGTTAGGCTTTGACAAAATCAGTGTCAACGGATTGTGCCTTTTATCATTCACCACGACCAACACGTTTTTGTTGACCAACAAGTTTGTCATCTTCTAACACCCCCGTAGCCATCAACTTGTGTGGAGGAACCCAGTGGGTGACGACTCGGCCGTCCTCAACTACTTCCTGATCAATCACCGCTTCTGATCATCACTCAGTGATGTGTACTCGATAAGGGGACCCGATTGCGTCCCCGACCATTACCTCCTCCGCGCTATGCTCCAACTGCGATTGCAACAGTTCATGAAAAAGGCACCATTGCTGCCCAAACCAAACTGGGCATGCTTGAGCAACCCTGAAATCGATTCCAGATCGCAAATTTGCAGTGCTTCCAAATCTGGATAATGTGGACAAGGAAGAAACTCAAATCGCTACAGCCATCATCTACTGTGCCACTATGTTCACCTGCTCACCGAAAAACATAATCTTGGATCTCAGACAAGTGTCTGGATCTTGTCCAGGAGTGAAAGCGGATGAAGCACGTCGACTTTAACTGTTATCAGAAACTGAATTGTGAAGTCAGGCGAAGCCGATAGAGAGGCCTACTGGAACACCGTGGCAGCAAAATTGGAGGATGCAGCATCTCAGCATGAGTATAGGGTCCTCTATCAGATCCTGAAGAGGTTGAGCGGGCTCAGTAAGTCAACAAATAACAACATCAAGGAGGTGGATGGAACCTTCATATAGTCTGCAGATGAGTGACTACAATGTTGGTGGGAACATTTCCAACTCCTTCTCGACACCAGTCCACCATACATTGACTCCCATGGTCAACGAAGAGCTGTCGATTGATGAGATCAAGTTCGCTGTCCGATCATTGAAGAAGGGAAATGCGTCCGGAAAGGATCAATTCCTCCCCCCAAGACGGTCAAAGCAGCTGGAGATATTCTGATAAGCTGTCTCCATACACTAATCAAACTCGTTTGGCAATCTGAGCACCTTCCATCAGCCTGGAAAAAGGCTATGATCATTCCTATCTTCAAGAATGGTGACAGTCAAGAATGCAAGAACTATCGAGGGATCAGCTCTCCATTGTTGGCAAGGTGTTTATGAAGATCATCTAAATTCACCTACAAAAGCATCGGGAGCAGACAAACCAAGAATGGCTGCTGTGACCAGATTTCTCCCTCCATCAATTGATGGAAGAACGAATCCGATGTGTGGAACTCCTGATGGTCGTATTAATCGATTTCAAATCTGTGTTTGACTGGTTCACTGGCCTTCCCTCTAGACAGCATTGGAGATCGAACATGTGCCGCCTTCTCCAGCTGTCTTACAATGGCTCTACAAGAGTTTTTCTGAAGAGTTCCCCATCTGAACTGGGAACAATAGCATATTTCAATAGCAAAAATATCTTTCATTGTCAGACAAAAGCTACAGGACAATGAATCCAGAAGAGAGCAAAGGCTGTGATAGTCAACACTAGTTAAGCATAAGGTAATAAATGTAATTTGTATTATTATTTTTTTAATCTGGGTTCCTTGGGTTGCATGAGGTCTGGGTCAGGGAATGTAGAGAGAACAACACTGAAACCACATTGATTTTGTCTGCATATAGGTTATAAGGTTGTTCCATTTTAGAGGCACATATTTGTGGAAAGCTGCTTTTCTGTGTATTAAATTAAATATTGGAATAAAGTTTGAAAGCTGATCTCCATCTTTGTAATTCAGGGCAGCGCTTGACCGTCTATCCGGTGAACACCGCACATTTCTCTCCTCTTCTTTCCCTCAGGCAATTGAGGGTGAGAGTGCATCCAGGGAGTTTTCCAGAAGGGGTGGCAGCGGCACAGTGTGATTAATATGGGTGTCACCTGGCAGCTCCATCGCGCCTCATAACAGCATCAGATCTGAATAACCTCTCAGCTTAATGCGCCCTCTCCACTGCCTGCGGCTGGTACTTTAATGCCATTATTAACCCTTTTCCACCTGCATCAGGCATCCTTACTTACTCCTGGAGAGACAAGCTTGATATATGACACAATATGGCTCTGATAGAAACTCTTATGTCACAATAGGAGCGCAAGGAGAAGGCAATGCCTCGCAGCCGATGAGATGACGAAAACGAAAATGAAAACTTGATAGAAAGAAACAATTCTAAATGCAACTAATTAAAATTGTATAATGTTGGGAAAGCAATATTAATTGGCAAATGAACTTGATAAGATCTTGATGATGTGATTGTATGGATAATATTAACTCTCTGGTGCTGTGTCAGTCTAATTAATTAATTAATTAATTGTCCACTTTTTATGCATAGACCTGACAGTGAAATTTCCAACTTAATTCTTCTATGCTTTAGAGAACAGACTTACATTTGGTCATTTTTGAAAGAAAACACTGAAGTGAAAAGTGAAACAAAAAAGTTATAGGAGTTTAAGTTTATTATTATGAAAAATGCACAAAAATGCTAATTTCGTATGAAATCTATATGTCACAAAACACATTTTACTCTAAAACTGCAAGAAAATCAAAACCATAAATCTTAAAAATTTGTGTTCCAAATTTGAGGTTGATGTCACAAAAAAGCAGTTTTCCGTAAGATTTTGTTTGAGCGCAGTATCAAACGTTTCCATAGGATGAAATTCACTTGCCATTCCTTTCCAGTGTGGTCATTTTTGACCAATAAATTTACAAGTGTGACTATTTTTTTTTTTTCAGAACCATTTAACCTTTTCACATCATGTCTGAGATTTTGTTCCTGTTTGCATAGCAAGTGCCAAAACCTTTACCAAGTTTCGTACCATTCTGATGCAGCCCAAAAAATAAATAAATAAATAAATAAATTTTTGTAACATTTTTTCCCCAGTCTTCTCAATGGTAAAAAGTGTTCCAATTTTGCCCCAATTCATACACAGCCACCATACTGAGTTGTCCGTTTATACACTTTATACTGTCTCTGACATGACAGACACACAAATAATACAGTCGCAAGGTTTTATATTAACACATGCCAATGCAAATCCTAAAAATATAGGGAGCAGATATTACTTATATAGGTCACACTCATAAAGTCATGACAGTTGCAAGTCTATGGGCATGAAATCTGTTGTGGGTATATGATGCAGTTCTGCATCTGGTTTCAAACATTTACTGGCCAAACCAATGAAACTGTGACTTTACCATCAGTAAACCAACATAAATTCACAGATGTCAAAAGGCAAGTGCCAGAATCAAATCACGTCAGTTAGTACATAACATCTATGTATTTTCCCTCCTTTGACTGCTTAGTGGCTCCAAGCTCATTTCATTATTTTTACGACAAGACTCTTAAGAAGACTGTGTGGTCCTGAGGAAGAGAAAATTACATTTCCTTTGCAAGAGAATTGGCTGTAAAGACCTCCAACATGAATTCCCAGCTGAGCTGTTGCACTTTGCCTGAGAGGAAACAATAAAAAGGGATTTAAAATTGATCATATCAGACTTTATGTATTTGTGCCCGTCTTTGAGTTTCAATAAATGGTAATAAATAAGCACCTGCACTTTAACCCAACAATTTTCTTGGTTCCATGATGCTTCAGTGATGAATAGAAACAGACAGATGTGAAAAATGAGCATCTCACACACGATGAGCGTAGACAATAAAAATGACTTGATTTGAAATGGACAAAGTTTCTGGTGAAACAAATGGTAAAATTGTTATGCTGATGACTTTGAACTCTGGATCTCAGAGTTTCTGAGAAGTGAGGTCTTGTGTCAGTTTGAGCACAAGTCAAGGGCCAAATCAAATTTTGATCTATTTTTAGAAACGCATTGATCTTTCATGCAGAATCTGATCCAAGTGTTGAGCCCAGCGCTGATACTCCTCCACATAAAATGTCAAAAAATCTCTCCAAAAGCTCACTGGAAGTAGTGCTCTGCCCATATACTTATTCCTAACAAAGAGGGTGATAGATTGCCTTTTTCTTTTTCCTTCTTCTAATTCCCCTTGATTGATCCACTCCATTTCTATGGTGTTTGCCAGCCTCTGTTAAGAGTATTGATCTGTCTTGAACATCTTGGAAAATTGATCAAATCAGGTTGTTCATTTTCAGCTCAAAGAAACAGGAATATCAGGTTCTATTTCACATTCTCCAAATTGGTAAAAGGCCACAAGGCGGTGAACTTCAAATTAACTTCAACCTTCATGTCACATTGCTGGAAGGAGAATTAGCTACTTTATGCTGCAGGAATGAAACATAAACAGTTTTCACAGATAGGGACAACAACATATAGCACAACCATTTTCAGTTTCATTTGTACAATTTCCATCAATATTTCTAGAAATATATCTTACATTTTATCAGTGTACACTACCAATCAAAAGCTTGGAGACATTTTTATTTATTTATTTAACTTTTATTTATCAAGGTAACATTCAATTGATCAATATTGATTGTAAAGACATTTCTAAAGTTGTGAATGATTTCCATTTCAATAAATGCTGTTCTTTTGAACTTTCTATTCATCAAAGAATCCGGAAAAACACAATGTATCGGTTTCCACAAAATATTCAGCAGCACAACTGTTTTCAACACTGATAATGATCAGAAATGTTTCTTGAACAGCAAATCAGCATATTAGAATGATTTCTGAAGGCTCATGTAGACCGGAGTAATGATGCTGAAAATTCAGCTTTGCAACACAGGAATAAATTACATCTTACAATATATTCAAATAGAACACAGTTCTTTTATATTATAATAATATTTCAAAATATTACTGATTTTACTGTAATTGTAATCATATAGATGCAGCCTTGGTGAGCAGACGAGACTTCAAAAACATTAAAAAAATATTACCAAACCCAAAATGGTGTATTTGTATAAATTAAATGATTTTAAATGATTTTTGAACACAGGATTTAAACATCCTCCTTTAAAACTGGCATTTAAACGAATGATCAAAACCTATCTTGCATAAATCAGTAGAAATGCATTAACACATGAGAAGTAGCCCCGCCGGACCGTCTCATGTTCTGCAAAGAGTGTCCCATTCATTCAGCATCTGATTGCAGCACATCAAAAATTCATTACTGGGATTCTAATTGAACTTGTTCCCCAAAGGAAGATCCTTGTATTCTTTAGCCACTCCTCAGAAACAAGAGCGTGACACATGGACCACACCATAAGGGCTCATTAAGATGCAGAGGAGTCTCTGGTCTGCTCCAACAAATGCCATACTGGTTGGGGTCAGTTTTTCCAATCTGTCTCTGTATACATATGAAGTAGGGCCGGGATAATGGGGACATATTGTTCATGCTGGATTCAAAAGGGTGACCTAGAGATGAATAACAGGTTGCAATCTAAAAATAAACATGACAATAAAAGTAAAAGATTGCTAGATAAGCAAATGATGGGTTCATTTTTCCTCCGTTGCTTATTTAAAAAATGACTTACTAAAAGTTGAGTATAAAACAATTACTGGATTAGGGTTAGAAAAGTTTGGGGTTGGTAAGATTTTTAAAAATGTTTTTGAAAGAAGTCTCTTATGTTCACAAAAATACAGTAAAAACAGTACAATTGTAAAATATTATTACAATTTAAAATAACTGAGTTCTGTTGGAATATATTTTAAAATGTAATTTATTGCTGTGATCAAAGCTGAATTTTCAGCATCATTACTCCAGTCTTCAGTGTCACATGATCCTTCAGAAATCATTCTGATATGCTGATTTGCTGCTCAGGAAACATTTCTGCTTATTTTTGATGATGAAATTTCAAATGTCATTGAAATTGACATTTTTGTTGTGCTTAATATTTTTCTGGAAACTGTGGTAATTTTTTCAGGATTATTTGATGAATAGAAAGTTCAAAAGGACATTTATTTGAAACAGTTGATAAAGATCTTTACTGTCACTTTTGATCAATTTAATGTGTTCTTTTTGAGTAAATGTATTCATTAAAAAAAAAAAAAAACCTTACTGACCCCAAACTTTTTCAAGCACAGTTAAATTCAGTTACTCCCAAAAATCTGCACCGTTAATATGGCTTCAAGTATTGGAGTGCTACCCAATTTGTATTTTATAGATATAAAAGACACAGTGACACAATTACACCTCAACACACTTTTATTTTCTACCACAAATGTGACCTGTTAGTCTCCCATTTGCCATTTCTCTGTGGAGTGACTCTGAGGAAGCGTTTCATTATCTTGGTCATTTCTGGCCAGCAGCTCATTACAGGCTACCTCATATCTTCCTTAAGAAAATAGAAAATAAGAGCTCTGGTTTCCTGCTTATCAACAGGCTGGCACGGATCCAGGTGCATAAAAGACCTGTTTGATATTTGTGTTAAATCCGACTGTTTGTACCATGATGAAGCTCGTGCCAGCCTGGGAAGTTGGATGAATCAGTCAGGCCTAGAGAGGTTTTATGACCCAAAGTTCATTTTAAGGTCAATTCTCGCAAACATTTAAGGCATGATTTTCACCTAATTGCAATTCTGTCATTATTCACTCACTCTCTTTTCATTCCAAACAGCTTATACTGACCACGTCAATCAAGCTCCAAAACCGTACCATAAAACCTCTATAAAAGCATCCAGTTTTAAAGGGACGGTTTGCCGAAAAACGAAAATTCTGTCGAAAAGCTACATACAGGTTCTTCAAAACTCACAATGCTGAGTAAATAATGACATTATTTTCATTTTTGGGTGAAGTGTTATTTTAAGAAACTACAGATGGAGTCTCCAACTAAGTGCAGTTGTCGATGAGAGTTTCCACATTTTATTCACCACCACAGAGAGACGTGACTACATCTGTGAATCTCATCACAAAAGGTGGAAGATCGTCATGCTGGTTGTTGGGAAAGCTCAGTATCTTCCCTGCACTCCCAGCTCTTTCTCGGCTGCCTGCTCAATGGCTCCGTGGATGATACGCATTTCTTCCTGGATCAGAGTCCTCTCCATGTGACGGTATGCAACGCGGTAACAGTGGCTCACTCTCTTCGTCCTAGGAGAATATGAAAAGAGAAAAAGATTATCTGACAACAGTTTTATTGACCATGGAATTGATCACCAAAAAGTTTGTTAAAAGTAGCCCTTAACATCTTCTGAAGTAATACAATCATAGTTATTTGCAGATAGTTTTGTGTGATGAATACATTGAAGTTGTTGTTGTGTCAGTGTTTTATGAACTCGAGAACCTAAATATTTCTTAATTAATCAAGTTTTTAACTCAAAAGTAAATATGCACATAATGCAGTTATTTTAATATATTCTAAATTGTTATTTTGTAAATAAATTTATAAATATAATCAAACTTACTAATGGCTTCCCCAATCTCATTTGCGTAAGAAGTTGTCGCGTGACGAATCTGCATTTTGGCAGATAATAGCCTATACTGCTTGCCTTTTTTTTTTTTTTTTTTTTTACGTCATACAACAACTGCACAGGAATCTGGACCTAACCAAATTAAAGTCAGATGAAGATGCCAATGCTTGAGGACTCCAGACCCGGATAATCTCATAAAGGTGATCCGCAAGACACTCCGTTGTAGCAGCTCAGTACATTTATGTCAGGAAAAGGACCATTTACATCCAAATGTAATTAACGCACACAGAACAAAACCTAGAAATAGATTTCAGATATAAACTGCTTAATCGGCCATTTTCAGTAAGATTTAACGTTACAAAATATGTTTGCAAATTGTGTGCCTCCCCCCCCAAGTACAAACGCCAAGCTACGCCTATGCTCAAATCACCAATAGCTTTCAATTTTTTGGATCTCAAGTTCAGCTCATTATTCTGGTTGCAGCAATTATGGAGTTAATTGCTCACAGGAGGGGAAAATTATCAATAATAATGATTAAAAAAAAAATGTAAGTTTCATGTAAGTTGCAACCCAGGCTCATTGGAAAAATGTGCCTGTGGTGAGATTTGTGCAAAATTATATTATATTTATATATTTATATTTAGTCATTTAGTAGACGCTTTTATCCAAAGCGACTTACAAATGAAGACAACAGAAGCAATCAATTGTAGTATTAAAACAACTAAAACAGATCCAAAACTAAAAGCTAAAACTTTATAAATACTATATATACACACATTAAAAAAAATAAAGAAATTAAATAAAAATGACAAATGCATACAACAAAATTTCAAAACTTAACATTTAAATGAAAACAAAAAATAAAGCCAAAAACAATATATTAAACAAAAGGTATGAGTATAATAATGATTCTAACATAACACTAAGCCAGACACCAAAAAACAAACAAACAAACAAAAAAACAACTACATGTATGTACAACCACAGACACATACATGTACATATGCATTTCTAAATTCAATATTCTTTCATTTCCATGTAGTTTGTTGAAGTACTAAAATAACTCAAATTAAATAAAACTAAAACTTAATAAAAAACCTATACAGACATAATAATAAAATGACAAACATTACTCCAACTTTAAAATTAAAATAGACAACAAATAAAAATCAAACTACATTAGTTTATCAGTAATCTTAAAAAAAATAACACTGAGCCAAACACATGCTAAAAAAAACAACAACTTACACATAGTAAGAAATGGTTATTAAAAACTGAAACAGAAGTGAAACAAGTAGTAGGAAAGAGGAGAAATAAAAAGCGATTTTTTGCACATTTCACGGCACTTTCAAAGTGAAATGTCCAGTGAGTGATGCTAAAATCACGCTCAGTTTTATTTATATATTTATTTATTTTTAACAGATGAACATGAAGCTGGCAACATTTTATTACATTGGTTGCTGTTTGGAAATTAAATGTCTGGTGAGTGGAGCTAAAAGGTTAATGCTCTATCGAATTTGAAAACCTGCACTAAACCTAAATCTAACCAATAGTGTTAACAAACGTGAGATAAAAACACATTTGCTCAAGCAAGCATGTCATTTTAGCTTGCTTTTATAAGTTGCTGAACTCTTTTATTGTGAATCATGTTTCACTGGACTGTACCTGAGTGTTCCACATTGTGAATGCAATGTTGTACCGGGTGAGCTACTGAGCAAGTTTACAATATCAGAAAAGCCAACGATATGGAGCTGGTTACGTGATGCAAACATTAAATGTATTAGTTAAATGTATTTATTTATAAATCTTACACTATGGTGAAAGTTTAAGAGGTCATAGCATAGTATTGTGCAAGGAACCACAGGCAATAAGTCGTTATTAATCGATAATTTGCCCTGGAATCATAATTTGTGTGAAAACTAATAAAATCTTTTGTTTGTTCTGCAAAAATGCAAGTAGAGGCATATTTTTCCAATGAGCCTATGTTGGTAAGTTGGCTTTATATGGCTTCAGAAGACTTTGAATATTGTGCACAATTCCATAGATTACTTTTATGGTGGGTTTTTTTTTTTTTTTTTTGACATTTTTGGATGGAAAAGTGCTACGTGAAGATTCTTCAGAATATCTTCTGCATTCCACAGAAGAAAGTCAGTCATACAGGTTTGGAAGGACTTGATGGTGAGTAAATGATGACAGAATTTCCATTTTTGGCTGAACTATGCCATAAATGTTTAGTTGTTGTAATGCAGATATCACTGCACAAATAAGTTATACAACAGTGTATGTGAGGTCAAGCTAATATACAGATCAAACTCGTTCAGGGAGCTGCCAGTCAACAAACTCTGTTGTTCTCTCACACATGCAGTGTGCCTCGTCTCAGGGGAGCAGCTGGATTAACAACGAACAAGAAACTACAAAGTTTTCACATACACAGTGCTCTCCAGGGAGAAGACCAAAGTCAAGCGTGATTCCTTCTTTATTGTGCATGCTGTATGTAAGCAAGACTGCAGAAGACTAAGGAAAAAAGCCAAGGGTTTGGACTCTTTATTGAGCAACGAAGTGAAACAAAATGGCTGACAGGCAACTGCAGTAAAGCAGCTGCTGGGATTCCCGTGCAAACCAACGGGGAGTTGCGAGGCTACATCGGATTCACTTTGCCGATATTGGATTTGCAGTCAGCAGGCCCGGTGCCCACTGGGATGTAAACGGACATAATAATGCATCAAAGAAGCACCCTAAGAGTCAAACAGCTCCAAAATGCTTAGTGTTTTGAACTGAACTCAGAGCTTTTGCTATTGTTTGCAATCCTACGCTTCCTACATTTGAAATCCCACGATCTGGGTTAAGGCTAGATAGTACAGATGTGGCTACTGGGCATGCGCACATTAATATAGCGTAATTTTTGTCACACTGTACAACAATAATTACTGTTTTTGCATAATTGTAAGGGGAAGGTGTAGACGTTAATGAAACACGATCTAATAGGTAGAACATTTTATTTATTGTATAGTGAGAAGAATGTGTGAGAGAGTATAATGGAAATGGAAGGAGTATGATGGAAACTGAAGGCAGGTTAGGCGCGATCAGTGTTACGTTCAGGACAGGTCCTGATCAGCATGGCTGAGCTTGATTAGGTGGGGGTTAATATGAATATATTTCTGAGGAGAATTGGCCATCTTCGATGGCATTTTCTTCTCCTCTTACCTCCGTAAAATACATATTAAAGGAGTGTTTATAAGTGCAGCACTCATTGTACAACAATAACCAAGGAAACGGTATTGCTGCTGTTCTATAAGCGCCACCTGCTGTCAGAAAGTTATTGCGAAGTGTTTACACACACGAGAAATTTGTCTTGGTGTCAGGAGCTTCCAGTACAGAAAGCACAGACATAGTGCAGACATACATATAATTAAGGTAATAAAACACTAATAACAGAGTGATAATAAAATATTCATTCAGCCTGCCGGATGTTTTTGTTTTGTGCAGTTGCTTCACGTCGCAGATATTTTGTTTGTGTTTGGCCAGTAACTGAGCATATTAAAGGGGTCATATGATGCGATTTCAAGTTTTCCTTTCTCTTTGGAGTGTTACAAGCTGTTTGTGCATAGATAAGATCCCTGAAGACTATTTACAAAGACTAAAGTCTCAAAACCAAAGAGATATTCTTTATTAAGACTCTGCCCCGGCCCCCTAAAACGGCTAGTTCAAACACACCCCACATGTCTACGTCATGATGTGGGGAGATTTTCATAACACCACCCAAACGTACACGCAGTGAAAGAGGGGGAACTATTATTCTGGCTGTAGTATTGTTGCTGCCGCCGGCGCCATGTCCTGGAGACACTGTTTCATTATGAAAGAGAAACTACTTTGTTTGGGCTTCCAAAAGAGCATACAACTAGAAATCAGTGGTTAAGTTGTATTTACAACACTGTTCCAGAGCAGTACAACGCAAATATTCAGATGTGTGCAGCACATTTTACGGAGGACTATTTCCTGAACTTGGAAGCTACAATGTTGGCTCGCACAAAGGCTGTTTCTATAAAGTGAGGCAATTCCAACTTTGTAAGGACAGTCTGACTCACAGCCTGTAAGTACATTACTGCCTCTGACGATTCAAACGCGAATTTTGAGCAGTGTAGAGTAGTGCTTGTTGTTTGTCGTTTCTCCGATCACAAATGCAGACATGGTAATGTTTACGCAGCGCGATGCAACGCGATGCGTAAAAAGACAGTGTAAGTCATTATAATCAGTAATTATGTCCCCACTGGATGCAACAAATGCCTCGTTTGTAATGGGTTTTATTGTTTTTGTGTGGTCACGCCGTGAAACGCCATCACAATACGGTGAGGGGCGTAACATTTCCGTCTCACGCTTGAGGTATTCGGCCAATCACAACACACTGGATAGCTGGCCAATCAGAGCACACCTCGCTTCTCAGAACGATGAGCTTTGTAAAAATCGACGCGTTTCAGAAAGGCGGGGCTTAGAGGAGCAACAATAATGTACAGTATGTGGAAAATAATGTGTTTTTTGAACTTTAAACCACATAAACACACTGAATTACACCAAATACACAAAATTATGTTATTTTTAGCAACATCATATGACCCCTTTAAAAAAAAAAAAGCAAACAATTTGAACCACTGGGCCAACCGGGGCAGTAGAAAATTTCCTTAGTGTGAAGCACTGTCAATACTATAAAAATCAGCATCATAACACTTGTACACAGATCTTTAGAACAAGTTACATAATGATATTTTAAAATAAAAATAAATAAATAAAAATGTACTTGAAAAGAAAACAGGATGACTTTGAACAGCATAATTGTAGAGTTGTGTGAGGCTGAGCTGAGCAAGTCTTTGAGAGTGAGTTCCTGCTTAAAGCGGAAGTAATGGATAAAAAAAAGGATCAGATATGCATGCATGTGACGCATATACATATGGGAAAGTGACATTATATGTATGAGTTAGAATGTAGGTATGTGAGAATAAAGAATACATATGTGTGGAAGCGTAAATATATGTGTGTGAAAGTCAGAACACATGTATATGTTGAAAAGTGTATATACTGTATATATGTAAGCAGAAACATCTGTATGTGAAACAAGAATGTATGTGTGTGAGAGTAAAAATATATGTATATAAAAGATGAATGTAAGTGTGTGAGAGTGCCAGGATAAATTATGGCTTGTACAGCCCCTCAATCAAAAATGCAGTAAAAACAAATAATTTAAAATATTAACAATGTTAATTTTTTTTCTATTTAATTTCTGTTTTCTATTTAATTAGCTTACATTTTTATTATTATTAATTTTAACATGAATTTTATTTATTTATTCCTGTGACATAAAGCTGAATTTTCAGCATCATTACTCCAGTCTTCTAATATGCTGATTTGCTGCTAAAGAAACATTTCTGATTATTATCAGTGTATAAATGTCTTCACTGTCACTTTTGACTGATTTAATGCATCCTTGCTGCTATAAAATAGTAATTTCTTTCAAAAAGAAAAAAGTACTGACCCCAACATTTTTAACAGATGTGTATTAATAAATAGTAATATTTTTTTTCATTTATAAACGTGCATACATACATACTTGTACATAATAGATGCTGTCATTACGTCCATATTGCATGTTTCATCATATAGTATATCCAAATGTACAAAAAAAATAAAAAATGTAAAAAAAAAAAAAAAAAAATCATGAAAAAAATAAAAGGTGTGGGATCCACTAAAATGCCTTTCACACACATCTAGAAAAGCTTCTGCATGTCATCACAATAATGTGTTTCTCTAGGAATAAACGTGTATCTTTATTAAAAAAAATGAAAGGTTAAAGCATAAATGCTGTGGTGCATCCCGCTTCTCAATATCAATACAGTCTCTCTCAATAAAACAGCCCTCACAGTGAAGAAGTTAAAAATATCCAGCAGATGAGTGTGATCCCTGGGGAAGCTCATCCGTAACTGATTGACACATAAGGTATGATCATACCTGCTGCTGTGTGAGGAGAGATAATTCATCAACCACAGTTAGTGTGAACAAAGACAGAGCTAAAGGGAAAGCAATTAACGTAAACCCCAGACCGACCAAAATAAAAACACAGACATAAATAGACAGCTGTAAAAAAAGACAGCTAAGAATAAATCTGTGAAATGTGACGGCTTTCTACCCACACATGCTGTGGAAAGCGTTTCTGCGAACTTGTGGAGCGGTCGGCTGGCGCGTGCATGCCGTCTATCAGCCAGAGATCGACTGCGAGAGCTGCACAAACGCAGAGCCTGACAATTTTAGGCTATAGCAGGCTGCCGCTGGGACATGTACATTTTCACGCATCCCAAACAGCCAAAGCAGATAATTGGATAAAGTGATTTTCATCCAGAACTGAACTGTTTATTTATTTTTTTATTGTTCCCTTTTAATCTCTCACATCAGCATTATATAAGGAAAGCAGTGCTAAACTGGAAAGCTACTTTGAATCTACTTTTTTTCATGACACAAGCAAAGAGTTAAACTACAGTAAAGCTATTAAAAAAAAAAAGTTAATTACATGCTGTTAGCTATACTAATCAGTGTTTTAATTGTTAACTAAAACTAAAACCATAAAATGAAATAAAAAAAAAAATAAATAAATAAAAAAACTTATTTTGTTGACAACGGGAATAAAAATAACTTTATTTCAGCTAAAGCTACATTTCTCACTTTCATTTCTCACATTTCACTTGATGTACTAAAAACTGAAATACAATTAATAAAAACTATACAGACATAACAACAACACCAATAATAATGACAAAACAAAGAAAAAATGACTAAAACTTTAACTAGAATTGAACTGACAGAAAATACAATAAAATAATTCTATATATTAGGAAAAACTATAATAGTATCTCAATAATAGCCTACTAAATAACACTAAAATTGGATGAACAACATAAATATGAAAATAAATAAATATATAAACAAACAAAATGTAACTAAATTATATAATAATTTCAATTTAAGTTATTTTGAAAATAGCTTTTAATTTTCACATTTTCATGTATGTGTGTATCTGTGTATGTATATATAAACAAACACAAATACCAAATTAAAAATAATACAAATTTTATATATTTAATTAGTTATAGAGTAGAATTGGAATGGAATCTGACTTACATCGCCTATTATCAAATTTTCAGCAAGAAAGTGCCAACTTGATTTACACAACAGCTGTTTAGTTTAAAGTACTGCATTGGAGAATGAAAAAAACAAGCATTTTGTAAACCTTTGATTATACAACTTTTGTGACAACTAGCCCTGATGTAGGTTTTATGAGCAGAGCAGTATTTATCCGGCACAAAAACAACACAGAACTAAACTAAAAACAGCTACAACTAGAAAACATCCCGATTCATATGAAATATTTCACTACAAAAGAAGATGAAACTACTGCGTGAGGACTTCTGCTTGGGGACTCCAATGAATTGAGTCATTTTTTGACCCATTTCATTTGCATGAACCATCCGAATGATACAATTATATAAAACGAATCATCCATCTCAATGTTTCTTAGGAGAGAGAGGGGATATTTTAGGAGAACTTGGTTATATTCTCTCAGCTAAAGCTGCAGGCGCAATGCAATCGGTATGTCACAGAATGTGTCACGCTGCGTGGCTACTTGTCGGAAAATGTAGCTTGTTACTGGATGAGTTACATTATTATGAAAACTGAAGTTAGTAGCGTTGCTATTTTTAGCTAGTTACACCGAAGGACATGACAACGTGTAGCAAGCAAAAGCTAACAAGACCCAAAAGAGAGGCGACCAGGTTGAACATTTCACCATCACATCACAAAACTACAACCTTTTTCATGATTTCCGACTTCAAAATGATGTATATAATGGATCAATTAAGACAATATTTGGAACTAGCATGTTGTTTCCATCGAGGCTTATGGTTTATGCATAGCTTCCTCTGTCTCTTCGGCTATGTCTGCCTTGGTAAAAAGAGCAGCTGACATTTTCAGTGAACACACAGGTGTTCAATAATTCAGTGGCCACAGAAGGCGAACAGTGATCCAAACACACACAACAATTCCATTTTATTGGAGCTGACTCTGTTTTAGTGCCTGGCAAAATTTGGTATGGGAGTCGGCAGGTGCAGTTATTCATACAGGCTTTGTCGCGTGTGTGACAAACTGCGACGAGGCACATAAGAGGAAAAAAAACACACGACGACAACAGGGCACAGATATGAAATCTATTCTGAGTGACAGAAGAAGAGCTGAACCTTTGAGATAGCGGGAGCGCAGACGTTTGTTAGCTGTTTATGATCAAATTGCCGGAACCCGATTCCACTTGACGTTGACTGAGAATTAGTTTTATCAAACAAAACTCTAAACAACTTCTCCATGCAAGAGAAGACAGAAACCTCATATCCAGTTTCTTTTGTCAAAGCTGGCAGTGCAATATATTTTCTTGATTAATTTGTCTGTGGTAGCAGAAAAATAAGATTCCTCTCCATGGTGAATAGTTATTTTTAAACTGAACCATGCTACTCAGATACTATTTTTGGTTTATTATTAGCATCGATATCGATATTAGCTATTTTACACAAAAAGATTGTCGACTGCTTTTTCCACTTTTCAATTAGGGATGTTAATATAGCTCAGTGCAAAAATCCCATGAAGCCTTATTAAACAATCTTGGTAATGTGATAAATGAAACACTGGCTTGCCCATTTTCAGCCCACAGTTTTAATGTGCAAATATACTGTACATAGCTGACAATACCGCTGTATATAGAACTGAACAGAGCTAGCTTTCACAGCTGTAACTGAAAATCATCTACACTTTCCAGAAACCCTCACAATTCTATATGAAAGTCACATCCTACAAGCTTTTATTACATTGAGCTGAACTAGACAATGTTTCAAACTAATGTTGTCACAATACCGACATTTTAGTAGATGGAACTAATACCAAGAAGAGTACGTTTACACAACACAATGTACTAAAAACAAAAAGGTTTACCTTTGCATTTTTGAAAAGGTTCTAGTACAGACAACACCATTGTCAAAACGATCCCAGTTCAAACAGATCTGCGAAAACAACTAAAACAAAAAAAAAGGTCAGTAGATGGCGACATCACTTTGTAAAGAAAAACCATGTGTCTCCATGAATACGCATATAGAGTATAATGTGCATATTATGCGTTTTCACAAATTCACATTTTTATAGTTTACACAAGGCAGTACTGGTATCGTTTTCAAAACCTTGCACTTTCAAACCCATTTTCAAAAGTTTTTATTTTCAGGCCGCCAAAAATGCCACTGTCAAGTAAAGAAATGGCCACGGCATGTAAAATGTTTTTAGTTGAAAATGGTGCTGCTCAAACATGGTCCTTGGCATTTCATAAAATGCAAATCAGTGGGTACCGACACTAAAAAAGCACATACAGGCAAAACAAAATTAACAGCTATGACTCCTGACGATATATTGAGGTCTTATGAAGCGAAACAATCGTTTTGTGCAAGAAATTAAACATCATTACCTGTAAACCAGACCCTCATACAAATGGTCTAGAGTGATGTCCGGTGAGCAAATGAACAAATCATTCTTTTGAACTGGCTCTTTTAGTGAACTGAATGAACCAGTTCATCAAATCGGACTGAATCGTCTATAACACTTTGTGGCTTGAGCAGCACAGATATACAAGATACTCAATCAAAACTCACTTTCAGACACCTGACAGTCATTTCAACTGGAAATAAGCTAAAATACCAGAGTATATGATCCTATGATGAATGAACCATTCAGCGCTCCAGTTCCTCCAACAGTCACTGAACTGAGGAAACAGTTCGACCGATGTGTGAACCGAACACTTGATTGAAGAGGTGAAATGAAAATTTATGGTTTCTCATTGTTTATGTAAAAAGCTCAGCTTAAAAAGACAAGTTTATTCACTTTATCCACCTTATTTGGCAATGCTGAAGTAAGCCGTTTTCTGTGAATGTGTGAGACTTCCGGCTCATTAGCCGCTGTAGGGAAATAATGAGAAGAGTAACAAAGTGCAATAAATGGTAGAACTGTTTGCACTACAAACCAGTGTGTTCATAATTCAGATAACACATTAAAATAATACGGTAATACACAACAGTTTGCAATATCAAGCATCAAAACAAGCTATTTTGTATGAAACCGGAAGCCAGTCCGTGGCCGCTCACACAGGAAAAAAAGGTGGATATGCTTTATGCATTTCACATCATTATTGAGTCCTTTAATAATATAATTGCGTATATGTTATGTCATTAAGGTGATTATGTAAACAAACTAGTTAACCAGTTCACTGAAACAAACAGTCCAAAAGAACTAGGTTACGGAAAAGAATCAGATTTCCCCGTTTTCCTGAGGCTCTGGATTACAGGTTATAAATAATGTTCAGTTTCTTGCACAGACTGATCGTTTTGCTTCATAAGACCTCAATATATCATCAGGAGCCATTAATTTAGTCTTGGCTCATATGCTTTTTCTGGACTCTTAACTGCTGACTTGCATTTTATGAACCAAGGACCACGGTTTCAGCTAAAAATCTTCATTACTATTCTACTGAAGGAAAAAAGTCACCTATATCTTGGAAGGCCTGAGGGTGAGGAAATTAACATCACATTTTCATTTTTTGGGTGAACTATCCCTTTAATTATTGACTGTTCACCACAACTTTATTAGCCAACAACCAGACATGGCTACAGTTAATTTACAAGGCAGATAATGTGTAAAGAAAAATCATCTGAGTGGTGTTATTTCATGCATTTTCAGAATATCCATCGTGCTGACAGTCGATGTGAAAACAAATGCGCATTGAAATATATCCTGAATTGAAAAAGCATGCCTCACGTCCTCAGAGCCCTGCGGAAAGCTGAAGGCAGTTGCACACAGCGCTAAAGGCCATGGTGACAGTGAGCAGTTTTTTTCCATGCCTTCTAGGCTCACAGGTTCTGTCACTGTAATATCAGGGCCTCATTTCGCAGAGGTTTCAGCATGGCCTTTGCCTCTCCATCCAGTAATTGGGAGCAGTATTCCAAGACACTGCCTGACTACATGGTGCGGTTTAAGAGACATAGGACAGACACAGCATGGCTTTCTGTTTTAAGCTTTAAAACCATGGCATGCCTTTGTTAGACATTTAAAGACAGAGGTAAAAAGTATGCTTTTCCTTTATTTTTTTATTGTATTATGTAGCTATATCTGCTGCTAATTCATTTTAATGGATTTGGTTTAGGGGGCCTTGGTGGTCTCAGACCAATCGTTTGAAAAATAATGATTCTGTCCAAGAACCCCATTTGCATATATTTGCATCTTAGATTTGTTTTCAGTTGTCTCTTTGTTCCAATCTTTTCATTTTTTTTTTCCAACTTAAGTACTGTATATATAAGAGTCAGTTGTAAATTGGGACCTGAACACTGAAAACACAGTTTATATAAGAACTAAAGCTTCAATCCCTGATTTATTAGTCTCCAACATGGTAGTAACACCATATACTGGAAGATTTAGGTCATATCAAAGTCTGTATGTTGAATGTGGTTTTCTATGTCTCCTGGGGAGCCTTCAGTCCCATCGCATACATCCTAGATCATGATCCATATACAGCTCTTCTGGGGCCTTTTTTTTTTTTTGTGGCTTTTGATAAAGAGCGGGGATGGGTATATGGTGATTTTAACTGAGGAGTTATATGTTGAAGCAGCTGTTTTTGCACTGATGCAAGACTTCATTTGTTATGAATAGTCCTGTTATTTAATTTGAGTTCATCCAGATATGAATAAAATGAGAAAATAATCAAAGGAGATTAAGCAATTTTCATTTGTATTTAATTCACTTGATCATCAAAAATAAGCATTATCACATGGTTATTTAAGATTTAATTTAAAACAACTGGTTAACTAGTTTAGGTTTAGAATGTTTTGTTTATTGGTCAAAATTGATCAGAACTGATCAAAAGTGACAGATGATTTTCACATTATTAATAAAAATAATGTGTGTGTGTGTGTGTGTGTGTGTGTGTATATATATATATATATATATATATATATATATATGCTGTTCTTTCAAACTTTCTGTTCATCAAAGGATCCTGGGAAAAACATGAACATTATGCAGAGCAACTGTTTTCAACATTGCTAATAATCAGAAATGTTTCTTGAGCAGCAAATCAGCATATTATTATGATTTCTGAAGGATCATGTGACACTGAAGACTGGAGTAATGATGCTGACAATTCAGCTTTGATCAAAGGAATAAATGATATTTTACAATATATTACAATAGTAAGTGTTTATTTTAAATTATAATAATTTTTCATAATATTACTGTTATTACTATATTTTTGATCAAATAAATGCTGCCTTTGTGAGCAGAAATGACTTCCTTCAAAAATGATGCTCAAAATTCAGCTTTGCATCACAGAAATAAATCATTCAAATAGATAAGTCTTTTAAATTGCAATAATATTTCACAATATTATTGTTTTTACTGTCTGAATGGTAGAGTAATAGTTGAACTGAGAAATGACTATATGTTTGGTTCATCAAGACCATGGATACAAATACTTGCCACAGCCATATCACCCTGCAGCCCAAGACTGGTTGCCCACTGAAGCTAAGCAGGGTTGAGCTGGTCAGTGCCTGGATGGGAGACCTCTGGGAAAACTAGGTAGCTGTTGGAAGAGGTGTTAGTGAGGCCAGCAGGGGGTGCTCACCCTGTGGTCTGTGTGGGTCCTAATGCCCCAGTATAGTGACGGGGACACTATACTGTAAAAAGCACCGTCTTTCGGATGAGACGTTAAACCGAGGTCCTGGCTCTCTGTGGTCACTAAAAAATCCCATGGCACTTCTTGTAAAGAGTAGGGGTGTAACCCCGGTGTCCAGGCCAAACTCCCTCCACTGGCCCTTGTCAATCATGGCCTTCTAATAATCCCCATCTTCTTGATTGGCTCTATCACTCTCTCTCCTCTCCACCTGTAGCTGGTGTGTGGTGAGCGCACTGGCGCCGTTGTCCTGTGGCTGCCGTCGCATCATCCAGGTGGATGCTGCACACTGGTGGTGGTTGAGGAGAGACCCCCCACATGATTGTAAAGCACTTTGGGTGTACGGCAATACACAATAAAAGTGCTATATAAATGCATCATTCATTCATTCATACTTGCTGCATGTTGGGTTGAAGCAATTTCGGCTCAAGTAACGGGTAACTACACATAAAGGAGGAGAGTTTCCTTCACGGAAGCCATTTCTGGAAGCATTCTCTACCGAGAATCCCATGATAATCAGCGGATTTTCAGAAAGGCTGGCATGCTGAAACATGACACTCCCTACTGGTTAAAGCTCTCGGAAGGGAGGAGAGGAACAGACAGAAAATCCAGTCAGTGGGCTGCTAATGATTTTAACCAGTGCCAGCACTCAAGCAAAGTGACTTCCCACGGAAAAAATAAACAAATAAATAATGTTTTAGCAAATGTGCAAGTTTTCTCCATTACCACTCTCAACACAACAAAAAAACTCAAACTGAAATACAAGTAAACAAAAAAATTGCTCAACGAAGAGGAAAACGATTTTAGGTTGATGGAAAGTGCATCACAGAATGCATTGCACTTTGCTGAGCTCTGTGATGAGAGAAATGACCATTCGAAATATAATTCATTCACTCTTTACCATTTAATCCCTTTTTAAATGGTCAATTAGTATAACATTTTTATATAATTTAATAATTATAATTATAAAAAGTAATTCACACAATTCTGATATGAAACAATTTAAAATATATCTTTAATAATTTAAAAAATATATTACTTGGAATAAAGCACAATACACATCATTTTTCCAGAAGCATTTCTACCCATTAACATTATTTACCTTGACTAATTCATTTTAAATAATTATATTGTATGACAAGTATTTTTTCATAGTATTCCATACTCTCAATAGAATTATTTGTAATAATTAATAATTTAATATTAATTACTGATTTATTTAATAATTATAATTATACAGTTTTGCAATTATTAAGCTATGGAAATTTTTTAAATACATTAATCATTTTAATCATTTTTAAAGTAAATTATTATGTGGAGTATAGCACGGGGGAAAAAAAAAACATTAATTTTTCAGATGTATTTTACATCTACTACCACTAAACATTTACCTTAGTAAAATATATAAGAAAGTTACATAACAAACATTACATATTTATGGCTATTTACCTTCCTATTCTATGTAGTCTCAGTGCAATTACATATAATTAATATTAATAACTATTAATTTTTATTTATTTAATAATTAAATTATTATATATTTTGTATTATTTAATAATTATAACACAGTTTTTTAAATATATATGTTTAAGTATTTAAATAAATTACTACCCATTAACAGCTGATCTTTGTGAAATACATATAGTTACATAACAAGCTTTACATATTGATGACTATAAAAGATCTAGTGAAATGGCAACCAAAAGCAAAATACTAAATTTAACTGATTTATTCACTGTGGATACACGTCACTACTGCGAAAAGACGTCACTACTGACATCCCACCTTCAGTAACACCTCAATAAACACAGTGCCATAACTAGGATTGGCCGCTAAGAGGATTTAGCTTCAACTTTCATGGCCTCTGATGAAAAGCCACACTATGAAAGAAATGAAACAACATTCTTTCCATCAAAGGCATGGCGGCGTTTCTCTCCAGCAGCACGGAAGGACGGAAGAACTGAAGAAATCAATTTGCATTCCATTAAGAGTTCCAGACTTCAGTATCCAGACCCGCAGCAGACGAGCCTCTTGTCTGTATTAATCCAACAACTAATTTATTTTCTAATCATACCTGACAAAGGTGAGGGTTACGGAGAGCACCTCTTGTTCTACGCGTCGAGAAACCAGACGTACAGACGGATAAGGGCTTTTTCAAGGATACATGTGAGGTCATGTTTGGTTGGATTACATAAACACAAATAGGGCAGCACTTCACTTCTAAGAGGAGAACAAT
>JAFVLL020027482.1:0-11078 GCA_021397915.2 Tor tambroides
GATAAATGACTAAATGTAAATGTATATGTTTTAAACCACCTTTGAGTCAAGTAAACAAGTACTGAGTGTTTGGTAGAATGTAGTTGAATGTGACTGAACAGTGTTTTGCTTCAGCTGAAGATGTGTTGTCACTCATCAGTGTGCTCTCAGCATTTACTCATGTTCACACTTCACACTGTCATGGGATTTGCATTCCCTTTTGCCTCCTTGAAAATGTGAACTGCATTGAAACTCCTGGGCTAAAGCCATTATTGCAGTGTTTTATGAGGACCATTAGGGCACAAGGATGGAGAGATTTCAGTGGGAGCTTTTTGCGTGAAGAGATGGATGATTTCGATGACTAGACATTTCAGCAGTCCAGCTGGAGTCTATAGTTTGATGGGGAATTAAGGGCACTTGGAGGCTAGGCCATATGTGACACTGAGGTGATTTACATGCTTAGCTGATGCTTTTTTTATCCAAAAATTATATAATGTATAAAAAGATTAATTCCAAGACATATTAATGCATAGCCAGTTTGTACTGTACAAGTGCACATTTTCTGTGAAACCACAGGTGAGTCAAAGGTTAAATAAATTGCTGTCTTGGTTAGCAATGTAAGCCAGGTACAGTTTCTTGACACTGAAAGTCATTCAGTGTAATATTTTTCTTAAAATCATAATTATTGTCATGTGACAATAATATTCTGTATTACTGTAATCGATAAATCAGCACATTATATTCATGAATAATTAAGTTTTACTCTCATTAAAACAACTTTTTATTCGATGAATACAACTTTATACCAAATAGCAATAATTTTATATAATTATTTAAACATGCATTAATATTTAACAACAAAAATGTCATATGAAAACTGCCCTTAGCAATAATAATTTTCTTTAACAAAGACAGGGGAGAGCGATTTACATTATGAGTTTTATAGCTTACGTGTCGAACCGGTTTCCTCCTGTGTTCTCACCTCAAACGGGTAGTGGCACTGAGAGGCCCGGCTCAGAGTCGGCTTGCGGCGTCCTTACGCCTAATTCTCCAGAGAGTTCCTTGACCAGGCAAACCCTGTCGAGGGTCAGCTCTTTAATTACCAGTTCACACTCTCATATGGGTACTGTTTATGATTTTTATGAGCAAATTTGATTATCTGTCCCAAGAGTATCCTCAGCAGCAGTGGACACTTTCTCCCAAAGGACACATCATCTTTCATTTTCAGTCATTAAAGAATGGAATAAGATGCTAATATCCTGAAAATGGAATGTTGTGGGGAATTCAAATTTTAAAAGTGTTACGTTGTTACTTGCATTAAATAGTAATGTGTGTTACATTGTTGTTGTTTATGGAAAGCCTTGTGTAGCCTATTCTAGCTATATGCTTGGATTGTAGATGTTTTATTATTTTTTTATATTGTTATTTTTATTATTATTGTCAGTAGTAGTAGTAGTAGTAGTAGTAGTAGTATTCTGTGGATAAGGAGTTGTGCAGTGCTTTTAATCAATTCATATCACAGAGCAACACTCAGGAATAAAGGATACAAAAGCTGTCACTGGAGTGGTACCTTTTCAAAAGATTCATTTTTGTATCTTTTAGGTACTATTACATAAACTTTAGGTACCAATATCCACTCTTTAGGTACAAAGATGTTCCCTTTATAAAGGAACCGTCCCAATGACAGCTTTTGTACCTTGTTTTTTTTTTCTGAAAGTTAACCCACAAAGAATCAAAGTGTCTCTGAAAGTGCATTACCTCTTGGGCCAAAAAAATAAAAAATAAATGGTGCAGTGACTTTGAGAATCATTTGTCTTGTCAACCATGAGGGATATGCCAAACTATTTCCATTTTTTATCAACTTTAAAAAATATCAGCCTTCCTGGAGAGGTTTGACGCTATGGGAGTGTGTGCTCAGTACAGCAGCTCTAATGCAGAACACCAACTCCCAGAAGATTAGAACTGAAGGCAGTGTACTTTATGCAGCTCTGCACTTCGTAGAAACACTGTATAATTATATGTAAATTATTTCAGCAGCACACCCCCCCTTGAGTGGTGCATTACCTCAACTTTTTACAGATGAGATGTGTTTTATATAATCCTTTAGTGTACTCAGATAGATAGATAGATAGATACATAGATAATACTTTAAACATAGCTGTCTAAAGGCTGCAGGCAATTATGCAGCTCACTTTGGAAAGCAGCTTATTAGGTTGCTTCCTGTAGTGTACAATAACCAGAAGAGCCTTGTATTGACTGACCATCTGTCTCTGTGTGAACATTCAAACTGCATTGACAAAGCCCAGTAGAGGGCCTGGAAATTCAATTATCCATATATCGAGAGCCTCAAAATGATTGCGGCTGATAACAACAGGAACAGTGAGGGAGGTTTGGTGTATAGAGTTATGTTGCTTCAGAAGTTTCTCATCTTTTTTGTTTTCAAATGCCGTTATAAGAAACTAAAATAGGGCTCATAGAAATCAGATCTATCTAAACATGTCATGTATACATAAGGCCTAATAAAGCACAAGCTGGTGTTACATATTCATTGTTCTTTGATTGACATAGCCATTTACATTCTTGTTTTTTGGCAGATGCTTTCTTGGAAAAGCTTGCATATTTTGTTTGTGGGTCACACAAATGAACACAGCCACGGTATCACAATATCACAAAATTTATACTTTCTGGTTCACTTGCAGTTGCCTCTGCATGTTAAATAACAGTTTATTTTGATAGACTAACTATAAGCAACTTTGCGACTACATGTCAACTAGCAGTCATTCGAGTATTAGTAGACTGTCTGCATATATCACACTTTATTTTGATGATCCTCAACACATTCTACTGACTAAATTAGATGTAACAAGTACATGTCAACTTATTCTTCTAACCCTAACACATTCTACTAATTAACAGTTTACTAATACTCTAATGAGTTGACATGTATTACTAGTTACTTATAGTGAGTTGAATGTCTTAAGTGGACTATTGAAATAAAGATTAACTGATCATTTAGTCCATGACTGCCCTAGTAAAAAAGTAATATATTTAAAATACATTTATTTAATACTGAGTATAGTTAAAATCTACTAACATATTTACTGACATATCGCTTCAGACTTACTGATATAAAAATTATAATTCAACTTTATTTGGAGTACTACTTGTGCACAATTATCATTTCTTAATATTAAGCCTAAAATGCTTTTAATGTCACTATTGATGAGGATTGTATGATCTTTGGATAATTTCGGTCTTTAAATGCAAGATATTTAAAGTGTACCTGGATTATATTTACAATAGTTCCACTTTAGCAGAATCAAATATACTTCAGTATATCTTTAGTTGGACTTCAGCACTACTTTCACACAATTAAAGTGCATTAAGCACAAAATTAGCTGTTCCAATTTAGCAGACTTTAAGTATACCAGTTTAGTATAATAAAAGTACAATTGCAGGGTACTTTTATTAATGTATTTGTAGTATACTTAGCATGAAATAAATGTATTTCAAATACATTTTAGTATATTTACTTTTCACTAGGGTGTATCATTTTGATCACAGATGTGATTCTGTCACTGTGAAAAGAAGAAATGAAGAATGATTTTAAATCTTCATCTTATCTCTATACTGTGTAAATTAGTGTCAAGGATTTCTGTATTGTGATGAAATATAACCTGAACATGTTCTTGACAGATTTGGTGAGATTCACTCAAACTGGAAGGTCATCCTTACTTCTAGGAGTGTGACACAATCAAAAAACACCAGCCATGTCCATCAATATTTCATTCCAGCCTCTGAGTCTAGAATCTCTGCTGTCTGCATAGTGATGGGAACAGAGGCCTTCGGTACAAAACCTCTAGTGAACACATGGACAAGCACTACATCAGCATGTTTATTCACTGACTATTGTTAAACCTTGTTATCCTGTCTAAGCCGGTCCTCACAGTGAGAGATCTGGATTCATGCTGCTTCCCTTTTCTGACAAAAGACATTCAAACTGTCAGACGAATGGAGACATTTGTCAATAAAATATCAAGTTCACAGTACAATGCCTCAGCGTCAGGTTAAAATGACTTCACATTTCGGTCATAATTCTTAATAAAGATAATAATATTATGACATTTCAAGGTTAAAACTGCTCTCAGACATAGATTTATTTTGTTCGATGCATCAACGTCAACATCTGAGAAGCTGACAGAGTCATCCATCATGGCTTGCTGCTATATATCAGTGGCTCCAAAATGCTTTGGCTTCAGGACCCATTTACTTTGAACAGCAACACAGTACCAAAATTGAGTATTGTACTCTACAATACAGCCTCATGACAGTTCATGACTATTTTACATTTGAGCAAATTGAAGTTCTCATTGCATGTTTTCAGGCAGTCTGCCTGTCCCATTGAGGGTTATGTTAGGAGTGGAGCTTCATGCTTTCTTTCTACAAATACTACGTTTTTGTACAAATCAAATTGTACAAATTTATACACAATAGCTTAATGTGCAGGGATGCACATAAGTGGTGTGTCGTGCATGACCAACATAAAAAAATGTTCTGGGTAAATAACTTTAGACCGCTCATTTGTGTGCCGACATGGTTGACAGCTGTTAATGTACAATCACCGATTCAGATTTGACCAACTGTAATACTGTATAAGATTTCCATTCAAACTGAAAGCATAAATAGGTTACTGTATGCACTGCCAGTTTCAGAGCAAAATGCAAACTGTGACATTTCATTCACTGATGCGCTTCACTCGGCAGCGCTAAAACCGGCAGCACATATAATTACTTGCTGGCAACCCACCAAAATAAAAGCTTGCTGATTTTAGGTTTGAAAATGATAATAATTCATATTTAAAAAAAAGGAGGAAAGAAAGAAAGAAAAAAAATTAAAATGTATCTTGTATTTTTTTAAGTGTGTATTTGTATTGTATTTTTTATTAATACTCACTTTTATTTTAAAATATGATAGTATCATCTCACTTTATTTATTATTTTGTTCAATATTTTATTAAATAAATAAATAAATGCAACAATACTGTTATTACTATTATTATATATATATTTTTAAATATTTATATTTATAGTCATACTATGTGTAGTGTGAGCACCAAAATTTACTAACGTGTAAACTTGGAAATGTATTAATGGAAAACAATGGGGCTAAAGGCACTCCTTAAGGAAAATTCCCAAATAGTGTATTATTGCAGAAAAATGCACATCAGCTCAAAATGCTGCCACCTCCCTAATCAATTGCTGGAAAATGTCTATAGATACAGCAGAGAGATCAGTTCACAGCTGTTCACAGAACTTAAGCTGGGCAACCCTGAATACTGGAGAACCACAAGGTTCTGTTCTGAGCCTTCTCTTGTTCTCTTTCATCACTGATTACAGTATGTTCTTGCACATAGTTCTAACCCACAGATCACCTTACATGACATGGAAATGAAAAAAATGATATTATGCCCAGAAATGAAGAATTTGTTCCCACAAGTTTCGTAATGGTGGATATATATTTTGTTTCCTAGTTTTAGTTAAATCATGACCATGTTGTACTAATTTGTTCACTAAAATGAGGACACAATTTAAGTTATGGGAACATATTCTTAATTTGTGGCCACAATATCTTGTTTTCATTGTTTTTTTTTTTTGTTTGTTTTTTTGTTTTTTTATTTCCCCAGAATGTAATAGGAATGTGCGGGGCTCAATACTAACTCAACTATAAAATTTGCAGATGACACAACAGTGGTCAAAATGATCACCAGTGGTGACAAGTCAGCCTGTAAAGAAGAAGTGCAAAATACTGTTGAGTGGTGCCATGAGAACAATCTGCCTCTCTTTTTAAGGAAACAAAAGTAGCTCATTGTGGGCTTTGGGAGCCACAGAGCCACAAAAAACACCTCCATTTACCTCTGGGGGACGAATTGGAGAGGATCAGCAGTTCTTGGATCATTGGTATCCACATCACAGGAGACCTCTCACGGATCCTCAACACCTCCTTCCCGGTTAAAAAAAAAAAAAAAAAAAAAAAAAAGACACATCAGCTCAAAATGCCTCCACCTCCCCAGTCAACTGCTGGAGAATGTCTATAGATACAGCGGAGAGAAACCGGACTACTGCATCACAGCTGCACATCAGTCTGAAAAGCCCTACAGCATGAAGCCAAGATTTCCTAACACATAACTGGCATCCAGCTACTGGCCATCAAAGAACTGAACATCTTGCACTCCTAGACCTTTTTACTTTCTAGAAGGTGTTCCAGCTTCACTCCAGTCCCACCAGACTCATAAACAGCTTCTTTCCCAAAGATGTTCCAAAGAACTCTGGTTTCTCCTGCAGCAACAAAACCTCTAACATTGCAACTGTATACTGCTCTGTTGACATTTTGCACATCCTCAGTGTTTGCACAGCCTAACCATGTGGCACACCATACGATGAGATTTCCTTATTGCTCAAATATTTGCACCAACTGGACATTTTCTTTGGCTGCTACACATACACAAGCTTAGTATTTTACTTAGTCCTCTTATTTGATGCACACTGTACTGGATATATTTAATTTTATTTGATGTTCTTTTGCATTATTTGTTATATTTTTATATATTTTTACATTAATGTGTACGTATTAGTGTATTTTATCCAGTGTTGGTGAAAGTTACTTATAAAAGTAATGTATTACAATAATGCGTTACTCCATAAAAAATAACTAATTGCATTCTTAGTTACTTTTTATGGAAAGTAATGCATTATGTTACTTTTGTATTACTTTTTGTCACCTGGGCTGGGCTTGCTTATTTATTTTTAATAACAGCAAAACCCAAAAGTTATATTTTTGGTGACTGTAAAGGCTCTTTCACACCAAGAGTGAAATTTATAAGCCTCAGGCTGAAGAAAATGCCTCTGTCTCTGCATTTACTCCCAATTTCTCTCAACATGGGGACAGGAAAGGAGTCAGAGATTAAATAGGAAAACAAAGTAACTGCATTACTTATTTGAAAAAATTAACTCAGATATTTTCTTATTAATTTAAAAGTAATGCGTTACTTTACTAGTTACTTGAAAAAAGTAATCTGATTACATAACTCAACATTACTTGCAATGCGTTACCGCCAACACTGATTGTACATGTATGCAGTTTTACAGTTACTTTTTTTTTTTTTACAGTTTGCTTGACAAACCATATTTATTCATGTTGAAACATGTTTAATTTAGTCTGGGTTAAAATAATAATAATAATAATAATAATAAGTATTGTTGTTATTATTATTATTATTATTATTTTGCTTTTAGCATTACTTTTTTATGCTGTCCATGACCTATGATAATCAGAATGGACCTCTGAACCAGTTTGGAACTATTTCTAGACTATTTGTGCAGCATGTATTATAATTACTCCTAAATTATGTTTTACCACTAGTTACTGCAATTCAAAACTTAATTTTAAATATCAAATTGGGGAATATCCTAAATGGTCTCATTTCAGAGTGTTGGAAATTTCTGACGGCACCCTGCAGGTAAGGGGACAATGAATTAAATTAAAATCAGTAAAGGACAGTAATTGGTATTCTGCTACGATTCGTGGAAACACTTACCTGCCCTGAGGCAGCTTGTTTGCAACTATTCTGTTTGTGTGTGTTAATTTACCATCATTGATGCCTAAAACTCTCAGCCCATTTTCAATCATCCTCAAACTGTTGATGAAACGGCATCATTTTCATCACAAGAGTAAACATAACATGCTTTGGATTTATAAAATGTTCTAAATAAGATGCAGGGTTATTGGCGCTTCCACTTTTTTCTTTATTTCTGTATATTATTGTATATATTACCATTTTAGGTTAGTTTTAGCTAAGGTGTAATGGTTCTTAAACATTTTTTACTTATTTACTGTATGATGTTTTTCTCGTTATTTAAATTTAAACTTATATTTAAACTTCAAATCAAGACTACATAGTTTAAATAACAGCTATCCTGAAAAATGCTGTTCCAACCTGTTCAGCTTGTTTGACTCATAAATCAAATGTTGAGAATGGTATATGTTATATGAGATATATATTTCATTGGTACCCATGGCAACAGTTCAGGCCTTTTTGAAAACTTTGTGTTGAGACTTTGACAGAGCTAACTTTAGCTCTCACAGAGATTGGTAGAAGATCAAGAGCAGCAGAGATGCAGGGGCTTCAGCAGTGGAAGGCTGATTTGAAGCATTGTCAGAGATGGCAGCTCCCTTCTCCTCAAAATCATACACTGACTAAAAAAAAGAAAGACGCCCTCCTGTCTTGTCATCTCAAGTCCCCAGAAAGAAAAGATGAAAAGTACATGACTTTCTTGAGCACCGTTCACCATTCCTGTTGTGCACCCTTCAGAAATGAGTTAAGAATTCCTTTAAAGTTCAATTCTTGAAACAAACAGGATGCAGAATTGCTATGTAAATTGATATGTAATAAGTGTAATTTTATAATTTTGTCACTGAATATCGAATGATGGATGGATGGATGGATGGACAGACAGATGGAAGGATGGAATGGATAGATGAAAGGATGGATGAATGGACAGACGGATGGATGGAAGCATAATGGATTGATTAATGGATGGATGGATCAAAGGACGGATGGATGACAGATGGACAGAAGGATGAATGGATGGACGGATGGATGGATGGATGATTGGTTGATTTAATGAATGGATGGATAAAAGGGTGGATGGACAGATGGACGGATGGATGGATGGATGAATGGATGGATGGATGATGGATGGATTCATGGATTAATGGATGGATGGATGGAAGGATAATGGATTGATTAATGGATCAAAGGATGGATGGATGACAGATGTACAGAAGGATGAATGGATGGACGGACAGACGAATGGAATGGATAGATGATGGGTGGATTAATGAATGGATGGATAAAAGGATGGATGGATGGATGGAAGGACGAATGAATGGATGGATGATGGATGGATTCATGGATTCATGGATTAATGGATGGATGGATGGATGGAAGGATAATGGATTGATTAATGGATGGATAGATCAAAGGATGGATGGATGACAGATGAACATAAGGATGATTGGATGGATAAAAGGATGGATGGACGGATGGAAGGATGAATGGATGGATGGAATGGATGGATTAATGATGGATGGATTAATGAATGGATAGATGAAAGGATGGACGGAAGGATGAATGGATGGACAGACTGATGGAATGGATGGATGATGGATGGATTAATGGATTAATGGATAAACGGATTCATGGATTAATGGATGGATGGATGGATGGATGGATGGATAATGGATTGATTGATGGATGGATGGATCAAAGGATGGATGGATGACAGATGTACAGAAGGATGAATGGATGGACGGACGGACGAATGGAATGGATAGATGATGGGTGGATTAATGAATGGATGGATGGACGCAAGGATGAATGAATGGATGGATGATGGATGGATTAATGAATGGATGGATGAAAGGATGGACGGAAGGATGAATGGACAGATGGACTGTTTGAATGGATGGATGATGGACGGATGGATGGATGGATGACAGATGGACAGAAGGATGATTGGTTGGATGGACAGATGGATGGAATGGATGGATAAAAGGATGGATGGACAGATGGAAGGATGAATGGATGGATGAATGGAATGGATGGATGAAAGGATGGACGGAAGGATGAATGGACGGACAGACTGATGGAATCGATGGATGATGGATGGATTAATGGATGGAAGAATGGATGGATGGATGGATGGATGGATGGGAGGATAATAGTTTGATTAATGGATGGATGGATCAAAATATGTATGGATGACAGATTTACAGAAGGATGAATAGTTGGATGGACGGACGGATGGAATGGACGGATGATGAGTGGATTAATGAATGGATGGATAAAAGGATGGACGGAAGGATGAATGGCTGGATGGATGATGGATGGATTAATGAATGGATGGATGAAAGGATGGACGAAAGGATGAATGGACAGACGGACTGTTGGAATGGATGGATGATGGATGGATAAATGAATGGATGGAAGGATAATGGATTGATTAATGGATGGATGGATCAAAGGATGGATGGATGACAGATGGACAGAAGGATGATTGGATGGATGGATAGACAGATGGAATGGATGGATGATGGATGGATTAATGAATGGATGGATTAATGGATTGAAGGATGGATGGATGGATTAATTTTGAACTCAAACTAGCCCCATTTAGATTATTTTCAACATAACTAGATATTCTGCTGCTTAATGTAGACTGAGAAGATTTATTTACGCTTAACCTTGTGTGCTCCTCATTTGGGAGTCACACTCTTGGTCTTCGTGGTCAAAAGTGACCGAACACCTGAAATTTAACTTTTTTTTCTTCAGTAAAATCAATCCAATATATTTTTGCTCAATAATATTTTTTATTTTGTATTTTGAAAGAATTTTATGGTAATAATATTTATGCAATAATTGTTATCAATTTTGCCCATTGAAAATAGAACAATTTTTTTTCTCAAATTTTTTAAAATTATTTTGCAATCAATGCAGTATCTCTGATTAACATAAAGACTAGGGGCCCTATTTTAACGATCTAAGCACATGGTCTAAAGCGCATGGCGCAGGTGCGCTTAGGGCGTTTCCAAATTCACTTTTGCTAGCATAACGACGGGAAAAATGGTTGGCGCTTCCGGGTCTAAAAGGGTTGTCCCTATTCTCTTAATGAGTAATGGGTGTGTTTTTGGGCATAACGTGCAATAAACTAATCAGAATCTCATCTCCCATTCCCTTTAAGAGCGAGTTGTGGCACCTGGGGTCTGAGGGTGTTTTGGGGGCCTGGAGAAGTTTCAACATGCTCTGACATTTGTGCTTTTTTCAGTTGCTTATAAAAATATAAATGGCTAAAGTCTAATAACACTGTAAACAGCACAAACTGGGCTACAATAATATGTTAGCAGCATTTATGTACATGATTGTGTTTTTGAGAAAGCAACGTTTACGCGTGGTTAGTGAAAATCTAAAATTTTGAAGTCACTGAAATAAGACCATAAAACACATACAGAACATTTGTTCACAAGACTTTTGAGAACCGGAT
>JAFVLL020027484.1:0-24328 GCA_021397915.2 Tor tambroides
ACTTGACTGAGTCTGTGAGGATTTTACTCAAAAAGAGAAAGAGAGAGAAATTGAGAGGCATATGTCATGCCCCATGTGGGGAAGGGCACAGCAGTTCCTAGCTGTCTGGAGTTTTGTCCTCTAAAACGACTGGGATCTGACTGTGCGTAGGGCTATCTACTTAACCCTTTAAGGTAGGTATTGTAGCCATATGGTATGGGAACATATCATGTTCCTTCATTTTCTATGAATTCAAAAAAAAAAAAAAAAGAAAATTAAAATAAAATAAATAAATAAATTGAATTTCTAGAAGGGCAGACTATGAGAGAAAGGCCACATGGCATTCGATTTTCCCGTTAACATTTTCCTACAGTTATTTTTATTTTTTTTTTTTAAAGAAGACACATGCTGTCTAAAATGATCCTTATATTATGCTTTTCAACATTTACAATGCATAAAGAAATCATTCATTCATTCATTCATTCACAAATTAACTTTGACGCTTTTTTACAGAAAATTGAGAAAATAATGAACATTGTCATAATGCTGTACTATAATGTATCTGCACAAGTATGTTTTCATGGGCACTTATTTATTTATTTATTTATTTGGGTATTTGTGTAAATTATTCATTTATGGTTTCATATATGTAATGTGTTTTGAAGAAATGGTTTTTCAATCAATCAATCAATCAATCAATCAATCAATCAATAAATCTCTGCATTTCTCCTCATCTAGTTTGCTTCCTTATTTAGTTGTCTAATAAATTTGGCATTGTGTATTGTAGTGAATTTTGCTTTCGCCAACCTAGGCAGGCGAAATAGTGTAGTGATGGGTACTCACATCACAGGTGACGTTATGATTTTGGATCACGTGTCCCTTAAGATGTGGTTAAGAGTACATCACATAAGAAAGATTGGTGGGACATCTAACTTGTAGAACCTTTACTGCATCAACACAAGGAAGACACAAGTGTAATAAAATTAATTTTATTAACAAAAGATAGACAAGAGTAATCAACAACTACTAAATGAATACCATGAATGGAAAAGGAATAAAGTGCATAAGATGCATTAAATGCAAGTGCTTATTTTGGGTGTTGCTATGTCAGAGCTACGTTATCTGGAAAGATAAACTGTTGCTACTCTGAAAGAAATAAGGTGAATAACCTTATTGTGCATCAAAGAAATACATGAAAGATTTGCTATAAACTGCAATCAGCTATATAACATCTAATGTCAATTAGAAAAATCATATACTGATAATAGACAACAATGCCAAGGTCTCTGGAAGAGGTTTGGATAGGTGATAGTTACGTTCTCAGTGGCTGAGTGAGCAGTCCGGTGGAGTTGACTTCATCCACTAGTTGTGCTGATAACAATACAGTGGGAAAAGGAGCAGGAATCCATTTCAACAGCCTTGAACATGAAGCGCTGGAAGATGCTGATCTCCTGGAGCACCAAAGGGTCCTAAAATCTGGAACACACAGATGTGGCCCGGGAGTAGGTGCAGAAGGTCCTTAGCCTGGAACACGCAAGTAAAGGTACCTTGGAGTAAAGGTTTGCTCACCGGAGCTTGTTGCAAATGTCTGTGTGTCTTCTGCCTCTCTGGGCTAGAGACCCAGAATTTGGTCAATCCGCTTTGTCTCTCTAGGATTGAGACTCAGGACGTGCTGCATCTGTTGTTGTCTCGCTGGACGAAGATCTTGGTATCTGTTATTACCTCTTCCCTCACGGGCCAGAGGTTCAGAACGTGTTGATCTGTTAGTGTTTCCTGGACGTGCCAGAGACTCAGAACGGAGGTTGATCTGTTGCTGTCTTCCTGGTTACAGGACTCAGACTCAGAACTGACGTTGATCTGCTATTGCCTCACCCTTGCAGACAGGGGACTCAGAACGTAGTTTCTGTTGCTGTCCCTTCCTTCACAGGACTGAGACTCAGAACAAGGTGTTTCTGTTGCTGCCTTCCCAGTAACAGGACTCAAACTCAGAACAAGGAGTGTCTTTTGGGAAGGTACTTTTATCTCTTTCCGATGAGGAGGAGATTGTAATCTGGCGCTTCTCCATTTCCAGGCTGTGATTGGCTGTTTCCATCAGAGTGGAGGACACGGTGTGGCCCACCCTTCTTTCCTCCTCTGGAACTTATTTGCATAGTCCAAACACACATTCAGAAAAGTGTCACTAAAGTTTTACCAATGCATCATTCACTTACCAAACCACAACAAGCATACTTTTGGCAATGTTACGAACACATTAAGTCCAAACATGATGGAAGAAGATTGAACTGTCATGCATGCATTCATTTGTCCATCAACAGCTGAGTTTGTGTAAGATGTTGCACTACACATCGCTGTCACTGAGAATACTTATTTCTCTGAATAAGTATGAGATGTGTGTGTTGTAGTGTGCATCAGTTTTAAGGTTTGAAAACATAGTTATGAATGGATTTGGATGGATCTCTGTGATCTCTGTGATCCAGAGGTCCTAAGGAATTTTTATGATGGTTACAGGCCAAAACCTTAGGAATCAGTCTGTTGGTGGGTGAAGGGCAGAAACTGCATTTTGACCAATGAGAAGTCCTGTCCTTCCTGGGCTTTGTACCAAAGGTCTTCTTCTTGCCCTCTCAGAGATGTCTGGCCATTGTCCTGGCATCTTTATCTGATGGCGTTGGACAGTTTACTTATGTTATTCCACCAAGATCCAATCAAAATGTAGCAAACCTTTGTCCACTATAGTGGTCAGAGAGGGGCCCTGCCATAAACTGGGCAATGGAATGTGCTGTCCACTACATATAACAACTATTGTTGGCTCTTTGACAAATTGCTTTGTTTCTTTTTTGTCCATTTGGATAAAAGTGCTAAATACAAAAACGTAAAAGTCTATGGAAAAGGCAAGAAAAAGAGTTACCCATTAGCTCATGAAGTAACAATGAAATAGTTTTTAAGAACATTAAGGGATAAATGATACTGGTTCGCTGAGTTTGGATTGTAGGCATTCCAGTTTGTATAAATGTATAATTGCAAAGGATAATTTTGGTAACACTTTAGAATAGGAAACACTTATTCACTATTAACTGCGACTTTTCCCTAAATAAATTCCTAATTTGCTGCTTATAATAGTTAGTAAGGTAGTTGTTAAGTTTAGTTATTGGGTAGGATTAGAGATGTAGAATAATGTCACGTAGAAGAAGGCATTAATGTGTGCTTAATTAGTACTAATATTCCAGTAATATGCATGCTAATAAGCAACTAGTTAAGAGACCCTAAAATGAAATGTTACCATAATTTTTATTCAATCAGAAGAGAATTTTGAAATTGGCAAGACTATATACTTTTCACTTTTGATACAAGAGATTTTATATCAGAAAAAAAGCATAATCCCTCATCCAACATTTCCTGGAATTCTGAGACTTCAGCACACAGTGCTGCCCACTATTTAAAGAAACAAGAAAAGATTGCAGGACATCAGAGACGGGCTGTAAGAGGTGGGAGTCCTTGCTTATATGGACCTTGAATGACTTCAGGAGAGCAGTCACCCAAGTGCACTCATCTAAAATGCATGCAGTTCACTAATTCCAGGCTTTACGATGAATAATGTAATTTGATCAGTGAACCAGGCTTTCGTTTCATGGTGCTTTGAGGTAGTACTTACTTATATATCCCTTTCTCTATACATATTTTAGGAATATATAAAGTGGAGTCCGAAAGTCTGAGACCATGCTAAAAACCAGGGATTCCAAGTCTAATTTAAACCAAGAAATATACAGAATGTTTTGTCATGCAAAATAAATAAGAAATCCATTATTCATTATTATTATACACAATTCATAATTAAAATTATACACTTTGTTTTCTTAATGACTAATAAAATAAGCACATTTGTGAAATTGCACATAAACGAAAGGTTAGTTGTTTTTGCTTCCATTGAAACAAAAAAAGCAAATAATTTCGGAAATGATCATCATCAGGTTTTACACAAACTTCTGGTTTCTATGCCAGCTCAAGTGCTAAAGCAAAGCATACATAAATTTATGTTCATTTTTTACTCAAATGACTATGCTCACAATATAATTTGTAATGAAATTATATTAAATGAATGTAGAAACAAGCGTAATAGAAGCATTTTCAATGAATGTCTCAGACTTTTTGGCCCTTTGTATGTATCTTTATTTTCACTCTCTCTCTTTTTGTTTTCTACAGAATAGCTGAAGATGTTAAGTTACAGAATTGGAGTATTTTCCCTGCAAAATCATAACCTTTTATACAGCAGACAGACAGCACCGCTGATGGTAGAAAAGACACTTTCCCAACAGCACAATTCTCACTAAATAAAGAACAGATGGCGTTTTCACCACACATCAGACAGACTCCCTGATAATTACACATGCTCATTTTAATCACTGTGCTTCTGTGTTTTATGCAATAGGTGTGCTGGAGCACTATTTTCTGTTGCTCCATCGACTGACACTTACATCTTCATAAAACCAATCATTTTTGCTTGCATTTGTTTTAATGCAGGGAAAGTACAGTGCATAACTCTTATATTTTCCCAGTCACATTTTAGATGCTGTTTAGTTTAGAAAATTATGTTTTGTAGACAAATCTGTCAAGAGAACTCATCTCTATGGAAGCTTGTTTCCAGGATAAAAAAAATAAAAAATAAAGATAATTGCGACTTATCTCACAATATTGAGTTTATATCTCGCAATTTAGACTTTTTTTTAATAATTGTGAGATATAAAGTCATAATAGTGATAAAGCTCGCATAGAGAGATATAAACTCGTAACTGCAGGGAAAAAAGTCAAAATTGTGAAATAAAAAGTCACAGTTGCTTTTATTTTTTTAATCTGATGGCACATCAGTACATCTCTTCTGTACATCTCTTCCATAGTCACGATAGACTCACAAAGATGTTTGTCCAGATTTTCCTACTCGTGAAGGAGCGTTCTGAAAGAGTGACTCAATTGCAACTTGACAGATTGACTCAGTTGCAACTGAGTCAGGGAAGATGGTGCGCTGTAACTCTGAAATGTAAATAACAAACAGGAAGTCTCAGAAGCACTTACGGCTAGACAATTACCATAAGTGGCATAATTCTTTATGAAACAAGCCACAGGAACAGTATAACCAGTGCTTTTATTCCTTCCAAAAAATATCTGAAGTTCTCATTTGAGACTGAGAGTCATAAATTATCTAGTCTGACATCCTGCAAGCGTATCATCAGAATAGGACCTCAGGCTGACGGCACAGTTCTACATTAAGTCCAAAGTGACAGACTGAATCCAGTTGTTTACTCAGAGCCAGTGGCGTAAACCATTTGATTAAAAATTTTATATAAACATTCACCAAATATTGTGCCAGATTGCAGTTTACGTAATCTCAATGAGAGGGAAGTAAGGAAAAAAAGAAAAAGAAAAAAAAAGACCAATACACCGGATTGTGTATTGGTCAGAGTCTTATTTTAACTATGGCATTTGGAGTGTGAACAGTAACACAGCTGTTATTGTATAACCAATGTGTTAATACAATTTGAATGCAATCTCAAGCTGTAAATAGCGGTTTGCTTTGGTAAATAAACCCATTGAGGTTTCTCCTGATATCTCCTGATGATATTAGGTGTATTATTTATGGAAATAGTAAGTGAGTTTAAGGCTAACCCATTCAGTCAGGATATTTGTGGTTGGTGCACTACAAAGGCCTGATTAATGATTTTCTTGGCAGATTTGACAATTTTTCGTGCATTGTGATCATGGTTAAGGTTTGAGAAGAATAAAAATATCTTCATATGAGATGTAAGAAACACATACAGATATAAATAAATGTTTTCTTTTTAATTTATATATATATATTTTTTTTTTTTGATCGTGAGCATCTTTCTCCCAGTATCTGTGTGTGACACAATCAACTGCTGCTGCAGACAGACTTAAAAAGAAGGGCTTTGTTTACTTGTTAAGGCTTGAAATACACAGATAAAGAAACTAAGCTGCAATGTCAAACAAACCCTTTAAGGCGTTTCTTTATCAAACAGACAGAAAAAGGATGTCTTTTAAGGCCAAGTGTTTATAACTTTGTTTGCTTGATACTCCACATGAATAAAAAGAATCTACAAGGCATGATTTATTCATGTGCATCTGTGCTGAAACATAAATGCACATAAAATAAAAATATTTATATTTTTAGATGGATTTCATAGTAACTCGTCAGTGATTTTGTAACAATCATAATTAAAGTGTGTGTGTGTGTGTGTATGTGTCATGATCATAGTCTTTTTCCAACAAAAAAAAAAAAAAAAAAAAATGGTAGTGGGCTTGCTTTCTTTCTAAAGAAAGCAAGAAATATCATTTTTTTCATACAAAATGATCAATTGTGCTGGACATTGTTTTTCCATGGAGTTATACACTAAATTGGGACTGGAACTTTCAACTTTCAAAAAGGATGCAAAAGGAAATGTGCAAAAATTTATTAAAATTTGTAATTAAAATAAATAAATAAAATGGATTAAATGAGTGGATTAAATGTATTTTCATTCATAAAACATGTACTGGTTTAAATGAGAATTCATCATAAATACTGTATATGACATCAGCGGCAATTCAATTCTGAATGCAGAACATGTCCGTGAGAGATTTCAAATCTCAGTCTTAAAATTCTTCAGTAAATCATTTTAGCCTTAAATTTAAAGTATTATATTTAAAAAATATAATATCATACACTCTCTATTCTAATTTTATTCTTTATAAAAAAAAATAAAAAAAACTTGTCCCTTTTAGACTTGCACTCTATTCATTTACTGCTTGTTTTCTTACAAATAAATAAATAAATAAATAAACTAACACTAGCTTTTCTAATCGTTTTGTATTCTATCTATTTGTTTTCTTTGTATTTATTATACAGTCAACAAAAGCAAAAAATGCCTCTAACACTAGCTTGCTCTATTCTTTTTCTATTATATCTGTTTTCTTTTTATTTATTATACAATTAAAAAACCCCACCTTGCTACATGTACTGTGTTAAGCTAACTGAGACTTGTTATAGCACTTGTATATCATTACTCTTTTGTTGATTTTGATTGCTTCCATTGTCCTCATTTGTAAGTCGCTATGGATAAAAGCGTCTGCTAAATGACTAAATGTAAATGTAAATGCACCATAAACATTTAACATTTATTAAAAAATTTCTGAAGCCTTACATTAGCTTTGCATGACATTTAAATGAATAGTTCACCAAATAAATATATAATAATTATTATATTATATTATATTATATTATATTATAACTATAATAAATAAATTAATTAATAATGATAAATAAATGAATAAATAAATAAATACATACACAAAATAAAAATAATAAAGTAAAAATTACTCACCCTCATGTTGTTTCAAACCTGAATGTCTTTCTTCCTTTTGCAGATCACATAGACATCAACATTTATATTCCACAGAATAAAGAAAATCATACAGGTTTTGAAAAACATGAGTAAATGATGACAGAAATATATGTCAAGTCTTCATTCACTCTATAGTCTGGGCTGTTAATCACTGTGACCATATCATTGAGTCTGGACTGTTGAACTAATCAGTCAGACGGTTTTTGTGAACTGGATCAACCGATTTATTGATTCTCCTGACTCAAAAGAACTATTCTTTTACAAAACAGTCATTACTACTTCTCGCAAAAACAAAAGAACGAAGAAAGATATTCAGTGAATAATCCTATGACCTCAATTCACTTTTATTACACTAAAAATGTAGGCAGGATATTCTAAAAATCACCTTTTGTCTTCCACAGAAGAAAGTCAAACAAGTCTACAGCCGAATGATAGAAACTGCATAAATGATGACTTCATTTTGTTGTGAACTTCTCGTATATGTTCTAATGTATCCATGTATCACATGTGTTGTAGTAGAATTCCCTTTACACACGTCAATGAGCATCTGCTTATGTAAGTAAGCAGACGCTTTTATCTAGCGTGACTAGGAGTTCACTTATTTTAGAGTCTGTCCCTGCTGGGCTCAGCCATGATGGTTCCGGTTTCTTCTGGTTGCCAGTCTCAGCTTTGGCCACTATTACTTCCCCCAGAAACAATAATTTTCCCAGAATAAATTTGTATGGATGCTGTATCATCTCAACTGGAGATTGAGGTCTAGTGTGAATGCAGTGATCGGAGTTGATGGACTGAGGTTAATTTCCCATCAGCCCTAATGGCAGTCATTATAACCGGCACCTGCACCTTAGAGATGCCGTACCAGACTTCATTACCGCTCTTTTGACGTCATTCTGAAACAGAATAAATTGCCTAGTATAGTCTCAAATAAAATTCTTGGTATGGTGCATGTGCATGACCTGAAGTCAATTGAGCTAATCCAGAATGTTTCTCTCACATCTCCTTCTTTGAAAATTAAAATATCATCTGAGAGCCAAAGGGATTATCTTTCTGACAGTGCACAATTAGACACTATTACCATCAGCCTGTCAGAATACGGCTTTCTTTTTCTTCATTCTTTCTTTCTCTTGCTGCCTTTGCATATTTTGATTAAAAAAACAAACAAACATTAGTTAATGATTGCTGAGTGTACGTATTGAAGACAAAAGGAGGATTTGGCATTAAAGATACGTTTTGACAAATGTGGCTGTTATTATGCAGTTATAAAATTAGAGGGTGTCATCACAAAGAAATGAAATCAATATGTACATTTTTTTTCCTCACAACTGTTCACTTGGATATGACATAGTTATTACTATCAATACCAAGGACTGAAAGCATTCTAATCAATTTCTAGAGGGTTTAAGTGTGCACTGACTGAAGCTTTGTTTATGAAACCAATCAATAGATCTTCTAGAAGTACCAGGTCACTGGCAAGTCATGAAGTACAGAGAGTCATTGCATATTTCAAAAACTTTTCAATAAATGTTTGAAACACATTTACTCTCTCCCATGCTCCAAACTTGTATGTCTTTCTTCTGTGGGACATAAAAAATATATATATATATTTTTAAGAATCTTGGTAACCAAATAATTTCAGTTCCCATTGATTTCCATTGGAAGGGCGTAATACAATGAAGTCAATGGAAAGAAAGAAAGAAAGAAAGAAAGAAAGAAAGAAAGAAATTAGGGTAACACTTTAGAATAGGGAACACTTATTCACTATTAACTACGACTTTTCCCTCAATAAATTCCTAATTTGCTGCTTATTAATAGTTAGTAAGGTAGTTGTTAATTTTAGGTATTGGGTAGGATTAGGGATGTAGAATAAAGTCATGTATAATAAGGCATTAATATGTGCTTAATTACTACTAATAAATGGCTAATATTCTATGCTATGCATGCTAATAAGCAACTATAGTTAAGAGACCTTAAAATAAAGTGTTACCAAAATTAGATACATTCCCAAAGGGAAATTTGGCTGTTTTGTTCAAAACTATATGGCAGTCGCATCCTATGACTGAAAAACAAATATGATATAAGACATTCACACAGAATATTGTGCAACTTTTCATTGAGCCTAGATATTACTTTATACTCTTATCCTTTATGCTGCTCTCCTTCTCCAGTGAGATTTATCTGTATGGTTTATGGTTGCCTACATGATCCATCCTCTTAGATGCCAGTATAAAAGGTACATAAAAGATTACGTGACTGTGTTACATTGAATTCCTGAGGTTTAATTTTGGCTGATTGCTTGAGCCAAAGCTGTGGTTGTTTATTTTTCACACAGTAGTTTAATCCTTTGTTAACTTTGGTGTATTAAAGGAATCATTCACCCCAATTTTTTTTTTTTTTTTTTTTATACAAACCTGTATGATCTTCATTCATTTGTGAACAAGGAGATATTTGACAGAATGTTCATGCTGATCTTTTCTGTGGAATGAAAGTGAATCGTAACTAAGGACTGTTTAAGTAATGTTGCTTTTTTTGGTGCTGTTTACGACTTTTGGAGTATATTTGTATGGCTGACTTTCTTATTTAGCACATAAAAGCTACCTGGTCTCGTGATGAAACATACCTCTGGGAAATTACCAGTAAGTACATATCACTGCAGTTCCCTTTCAGTCGGTCACTCCGAGTCACGTCAGTGACTGACGAATTGGGATCTCACCAGAGAGACCAGTCCACTTCGAGTGTAACTAAACAGGCCAATGGTCATTGGTATGCGGTATTTCTTATCTGGCTGCCACACCCCGCAGCGCGGGTATAAGAGTCAGCAGGTACACCGCATTAATTAATTTTTTCACTTCGGAGCCGAGTGGTGGTGCATCACTACTTGATTGCAGAAAGACGAGTTGTTACGGCGCGGCAGCGATGGTCACGGTCTCACGGGAGAAAAAAAGATTGCCTTTGTGCAGACAGCCACACCAGGAGTGTGCGGTGGCCAGCTCCCCTGCGTGCTTCAGCACTAAAAGAGCAATCTAAAAGAGCAACACGTGTGATCGCGTCTTTTTAAAGATGTCTTATCACCCATGCGTTTCTGGATGTGGTCGTTTCCTGGTGCCTCAGGACAGTCACGATCACTGCCTCACGTGTCTGGGCATTCAGCACACTGAGGAAGCTTTCGTGGATGGTGCATGTTCTTCTTGTGGGGACATGACCATCTCAGAGTTGCATAAAAGACTCCACTATGTCAAACATGGCGGAGTCCCCCTGCCTCTGCTGCGATCCAGCGTTCATCCCAGCACCCGGGGCGGCGCTGCGTCCGGTGGAGTCAGAGGTGATTTGAGGATCATGGTGAGGGCTTTCCCAAGTGGAGTTCCTCACCCCTCAAGCACTCTGCAGACTGTGGAGCTGCTAATGGAACACGCTGGGCCCTCTACTGGGCAGAGTGCACCACGCGTATCCTTCGGTGCCCCCTCTGATGACCAGATGCCGATCGCTACATCAGAGGGCGAGCCCTCTCTCTCTCCAGGGATTTTGACCCGGCTGCGTTGCCCCCTTCAGGTGTGGTAGTTTTGTCCGAGAAAGACCCAGAGATGACGGCTATTTTTTCCCGGGCCGCTGAGAATGTTGTGCTCGTGTGGAATCCTCCACCGCATCCCAATCCTTCGAGGCTGGATGAATGGTTTCTTGGTGGGGGTTGCACTGGTTCTCAGCGCCCCCTCCAGTGCCATTCTTCCTGGAAGTGCATGAGGAGCTCACAAGATCGTGGAAGGAACCTTTTGCTGCCCGAAACAAATCTTGTAGCTCCTCGGCCCTCACCACCCTCGATGGTGGGGCCGCTTTGGGGTACGCGGGCATCCCCTCAGCTACGTGATTCAGTTTACCCGGCATCCCCCAAGTTCAGGGGCATCCGGTTCACTTCAATCAAGGCCGTCGATGCCCCTGTCTTGCAGGCAGAAATCACAATCCTGCTGGAGAAGGATGTGATAGAGCCAGTCCCTCTAGTCGATATGAGGTTGGGGTTTTACAGCCCTTACTTACTGTGCCCAAGAAAAGCGGTGGGTTACGACCAATCTTGGATCTGGAAGTTTTGAACCATGCGCTCCACAAGCTGCTGTTCAAGATGTTGATGCAGAAATGCATTTTCGAGTGCATCCGTCCTCAAGACTGGTTTGCAGCGATCGACCAGAAGGATGCGTACTTTCATGTCTCGATCCTGGCAAGGTGGTTTACACTCCCGTCGCATGTCGCAACTTGCCCACCACCTCCTCCTCTGGAGTCAAAAGCATCTGAGGTCCCTTCGTGCCATCCACATCCCAGGAGTGTTCAATTGGGCAGCCGACGAGCTGTCTCAAGCGGCACTTCCAGGGGAGTGGAGACTCCATCCCCAGGTGGTTCAGCTGATTTGGAGACGTTCGGAGTTGCTCACCTGGAACTGTTTGCATCTCCAGAAACCACCCACTGCCAGTGGTTCTACTCCCTAACCGAGGCAACACTCGGCACAGATGCACTGGCACACAGCTGAGGACAAGGAGCAGGTCCTGTTAGTGCTGCCATATTGGCCCAACAGGACCTGGTTCCTGTTGGGGCACCCTCTGGCACCCGCATCCGGACCTGTGGAAACTCCACATGTGGTCCCTGGATGGGACACGGAGGTTCTAGGTGACCTACCCCAGGAGGTAGCGCATCGCTTCAGCACAAGCATCGTCCACTAGAGGGACCTATGCTCTGAAGTGGAACTTGTTCGTCGAATGGTGTTCCTCTCACCATGAGGACCCCCGGAGATGTTCGGCTAGAGCCGTGCTTTCCTTCCTGCAGCAAGGGTTGGAGCATTGGCTGTCCCCCTCCACCCTTAAGGTTTATGTTGCTGCTATTTCCGCCCACCACGACCCCATAGAAGGAAGGTCGTTGGGGAAGCACGATCTGGTCATCAGGTTCTTTAGGAGGGCCAGAAGGTTAAATCTTCCTAGGCCTCCCTCCCTACCCTCTTGGGATTTGACATTGGTGGTAAGAGCCCTTTAAACTGCCCCCTTCGAGCCTTTGCAGTCAGTCGAGTTGAAGTTTCTTTCTATGAAAACCCTACTCCTGACTGCATTGGCCTCGATCAAGAGGGTGGGGACCTGCAGGCATTTTCGGTCGACAAATCGTGCCTTGAGTTTAGGCTGGCTGACTCCAGTGCAACACTGAGACCCCGGCCTGGCTACATACCCAAGGATCCTACCACTCCCTTCAGGGACCAGGTGGTGAACCTGCAAGCACTGCCCCTGGAGGAGGCATACCCAGCCCTAGCTTTGCTCTGTCCTGTACGCACACTGTGACAGTATGTGTATAGAACTCAGAGCTTTAGGACCTCAGAACAGCTCTTTGTCTGTTATGGAGGACAGCAGAAGGGGAAGGCTGTCTCCAAGCAGAGGATGGCCCACTGGATAGTGGATGCCATCACCTTGGCCTATGAAGCACAAGGTGTGCCCTGCCCACTCAGGTTGCATGCTCACTCCACTAGGGGTGTCGCATTGTCCTGGGCGCTGGCTCGTGGTGCCTCGCAAGCAGACATCTGTAGAGCTGCTGGCTGGGCGACTCCTAACACATTCCCTAGGTTCTCAAGGGGAAGTCGTGGCCTAATGGTTAGAGAGTTGGACTCATAATCGAAAGGTTGCGAGTTCGAGTCTCAGGCCGGCAGGAATTGTCGGTGGGGGGAGTGAATGTACAGCGCTCTCTCCACCCTCAATACCACGACTGAGGTGCCCTTGAGCAAGGCACCGAACCCTTAATTGCTCCCCGGAGCGCTGGAGCAATGGCTGCCCACGGCTCCGGGTGTGTGTTCACGGTGTGTGTGTGTGTGCATTTGTTCACTACTCACTGTTGTGTGTGTGCACTTGGATGGGTTAAACGCAGAGCACCAATTTCGAGTATGGGTCACCATACTTGACAATACGTCATGACTTTCACTTTCACTGACTTCTGTAGCCTACGTGTCGAACCGGTTTCCTCCTGTGTTCTCACCTCAAACGGGTAGTGGCACTGAGAGGCCCGGTTCAGAGTCGGCTTGTGATGTCCTTAACGCCAAATTCTCCAGAGAGTTCCCTGAGTCCTCCAGCACTCCGGCAGCCAGACGTGGCGGGGCGTCCAGGACCAGGCCTTTCAGCCAATGAATTCTTGAAATCTGGTGTGAGGCTAGTGCCCGTATGAGTGACCCGGTTGGGATCCCATATGTTTATTTCCATGGTACACTTACTAGGCCCGTGTTTTCCCTGGCAGACCTCATTCTACCGTCTCTAAATGATGCAGCCTGAGGGGTTACTTGACATGAGTAAATGTCACTTAACCCCCTCTGGGAGGAGGTGACTCCTCAGTGTGCCTCTTCCAGGTGGAAGGGCATGCTTTCCCAGTGTTATCCAAGTCCTACTGTTTGGGTCGAGGAACAGCAGTAGTCGACCTTCTCTGTTTAGAGTCCAGTCCTATCGACTGCTTTATAGGAAGGACCAGGGGGCCTACACAGGGCACCGGAGGGGGCAGCTCCTGTGGCGCTTTGGTAGGGATCCCAATTCGTCGGTCACCAACGTGACTCAGAGTGACCGACTGAAAGGGAACGTCTCGGTTTCGTATGTAACCCTCGTTCCCTGAAGGAGGGAACGGCGATGTCATGTCCCGACAACACAGTTGCTGTACCATCGCTGATGTGCCGGGTCACTGGCTCGGCTCCTCAGCGAAAACATGAATTAATGCGGTGCACCTGCTGCTTCTTATACCCACGCTGCGGGGTGTGACAGCCAGATGTGAAATACCGCATGCCAATGTCCATTGGCTCGTTTAGTTACACTCGAAGTGGATTGGTCTCTCTGGCGAGATCCCAATTTGTCGGTCACCGACGTGATGTCTCCGTTCCCTCCTTCAGGGAACGAGGGTTACACACGTAACCGAGACGTTTCCAACAGAAAGAGCTGAAAGATCGAAAAACAAGCTAAAATGACATGCTTGCGATTAGGGCTGGGTATTGATTCAGATGTCCTGATTTGATTCGATTTCGATTCGCAAGCTCTCGATTTGATTCGATTCTCGATTTTTTGATTACATTCAGTGAATATAGTTTTAATACAAATGCAATTGATATTTCTAAAAAAATGAACAGTAAACATGAGTTTATAAATGGTGAATTAATAAAAAGAAATTAAGAGCCACAGGCCTGTATTTTAAACCTATTCTTTTTTTGTATAAGGTCCTTTTTTTTAAACAAAAATAGGTCCCTATTAAATGCTCTTCTTAATTTTTCTGGTAATCAAATGAAAGCATAAAAAATGTATGTAATGTATCCAAATCAAATGTATCATAATTTATCCTAAAAATTAAACCCCTTTATTTTTTGGCAAACAAAGTGCTGCACAACAGAGGTTTACTGTTAAATTAAAAAGAAAACAAATGTGATTATTCCTTTAAAAATAAAGATTTATTAATATTTATTATTATTAGTAGTAGCATTGTTGTTACATTGAGTCTTAAGACTGCTAAATAGTAATATTTCTCACACAGTTTCTGCACGTTAAACTAAACTTATTTTGATGGGTTGCCGTGAGGAACTTGCAGCTGCTGTATATGTGATATGACGGTAGTTTTCTCAAATTAAACAGTACAATGCTAATGAAGCGACTCTCAGAGCAGCTGGAGATGATATTCTTGTGTTTTATCGTCAAATAGTGAGACGGCAGAAGCTGAAAACACCGCGAGCGTTGTCCACGCTTTAGTAAGTTTGTAGATACAAAACAGTGCGTCTGCTCCATCCGCATTCACTCATTGCGGAAATCACGGCGCCTTCTGTGTGATGTCAAATGCTTCCGCAGATTTGTAGTATTACTATAGAATTTTACCTGAGCATTGCATATCACGCATATTGCTTTGTTCTTGGTTCTTGTCAACAGTATCTCCTCCATGATAAGCTCTGAATGAATGACGGGCTTTCTGTTGTAACATCGCGCAAGGTAAATATGAGGGTGACATCTAGTGGAGAAGACTAATGATAATATTCACAATATTCAGATCTTGATTTAAATGTTTGCTGTAAAAAAGCAAACCTATAAAAGCAAGGTCACGTAAAATGTACCATATGTTCGTTCATCTGTTCCAGGAAAAAAAAAAAAAAAAAAACTCTGTTTTAGCGGCACCCAGTAGACATTTCACATCAAATACGTCATGAAGTGTACATGGTGGTACGTATTTCGCGTCTTGCAAAAAAATTCCCAGAGGTACGTTTTCGTCGTGAGACCAGGTTGATTCAAAGATTTTTTTTTTTTTTTTTTAAGAATGTTGTTAGCCAAACAGTTCTCCTTGACTTTCTTTGAAAGGACAAAATACAATGTAAGTCAATGTGAATAGAGACTGTTTGGTTACCAACAATTATTAAAATTAATCTTCATTGAATAATCTTTTGGGTTACACTGAAGAAAGAAATTCATACAGGTTAGGACACTGTTGCCAGTAAGTTACTGTAATTAAGATTTACAGTAGCAAACTGTACTGTTTTTACAGTAACTTACTGTAAAAAATCAAATTCATCAGTATACTACTGTAATTCACTCATTGTAATATAGATTTTATTTGATTTTATAATTTTTTTATATTGAATTCATTTTATTTTTATCCTACATAGGTACTACTGGCATTCAGTTAAAACAGACACAATAATTACAAAATATCAAATTCTTTATTTAAAACATTGCATGTATAACACTTAAAACAGTAATAACAGTGTATATTGTATATTGTGTACAACTGTCTATTGTATATTGTGCAAGATGTGTATATTGTGTAAAATGTGTACAGTATATTGTTATTTATGTACATTGTTATTTTTTTCATATCTTGTACTGCCATGCTTGTACTGCCTTGGCACAGAGTCTTGTACCTAAGAATTTCACCATCGGTATACTTGTGTACACGACGTGTGACAATAAAGAGATATGATTTGATTTGATTTAAAAACACAGTCTTCTGATGCTGGAACAGTGCATCTTCACCATTTCTCCTGTCTTAGGACGTCTTCCAGTGCATTATGTTGTATTCTCTGGATTTATCCTCACAAAGAATTTTTAGGCAACAGAAACATAATGGGGAAAAAATACATAGCCATCTGCAAAACCCAAGTGCTGCTCCAAAATGTGGCCACTACCTTTGCTCTCCATCCACTTTGTTAGTGACAGAAATGTCTTCTCTGAAAAACAAGAAGTAGAAATGGCACACTTTTAACAGGCAAACCCCATTTAGAATACACAAACCTCTCAAAACCATATTTGTTCTCTTACCATGAATTATATTACCATTATCAGTCCCAGGGTGGCTGGCATGCTCATGTCTTTCTTGACGTTTCATTCAGTGGCCTTTTAAAAAACAAATTTAAAAAAATTCAGTAAATCTTAAATTCCATTAAAAACCATAACAAACTAATTCTAAAACTAGAAAGGCAGCTAGCCATAAAACTAGTTTAACCTAACATATGATTTTTTTTTCTCAATACTGGCTACTGGCCAACATTAACTAACACCTGAAAAAAAATTCACATTAGTTAAGTTAATGTTAATATAAGATAAGCGTTGCTCGTTAAAAATAATTTTAATTCGGTAATTCAATACGATAGCTGACAAAGTCATTTGAAACGATATAGTGCAGTTTACCACAGTAAAGTTTGTTACTGCCGTGTTGAAGGGTAAATGTTAGTAGGTTAAACTGGTGTGCAAAAATCTGACAAAAACACACAGACAAACGTATACATATTTTTACCTTGCTTGCAGGTCTAATTCTCTCATAAGGTGCATCGATACACAGCGCAGATGTTCTCCGGAACTCTTCCACTCTCGCAGGTTCATCCCCGGGCAAAACCCGCGATGCTGCCGAGCTGCTTCCATGTCCTCGGACGTGAACGGTGCAGCACTAAGCGACAGAAGACAATATAGAACCCATTATAATCCATGATACAGTGTACAGTGAGTGGATGTGGACAGTAAGCTTTTGCTGTTTCTGACATGAAGGACAAATGTATTTGCCAATCATTACAAGTGATGTAACATATCCAGTGTAGACAGTCTCAAGCTTGCAATGTTGTAGACACGGTGTAGGGCAAATCCTGTCAGCCCAAATGTAAGAAATGAGGAAAATAAAACAACCTCAATGGAATGGAGCCAAAGAGGCAGTTACGGAAAATGCAGTAGTATACAGCAATTTAAAAAAAATGTAGCAAGTCTCTGTATGTGGGGTTTGACAACACAGACAATTCCCATGATGCAAATGGTATTACAGTTACTTACTGTAAAGGGAATTTGCAGTATTATACTGGGTGATATACAGTAAATAACTGTAGAATTTACAGAAATGTTTGAATGAATGAATGAATGAATGAATGAATAAATAAATAAATAAACGGTCTTCCATCCTGAGAGATATGTTAGCCATTATTTATTTATTTATTTATTTATTTATTTTTATTTTTTTTACTGCTCTTTTCCACTAAACTACGCTGTCATGGTTTTTAGGATCTCTGTTTACTTTACTGCTCCCCTAGAAGTCATAACTGTCATCATAGACTGCTTTGGGGATTGTGGTTAGTGTATAATTGTGCCGCTCACACCGCTGTGGTGACATCAGTGTGAGCACCCTTTTCTTCCATACATCCTGCTGAGGTGTGTTAGGGATACATTTGGAAGTGTTTTAGCGACAGCAGCTAGCTGTGAGCCTGGCAAGATCTTTTTTGTCACTGTCGCTCAGCCTTCTGATCTCTCTGTAGTATTTGGAGGGGTGACCTACATTTCAGCACGCGGCTCTCGCTGGCTTCATCATTTAATACAGCAAAGGATTAGTGAGGGTCTTACTTTGAACAACATACCAGGAACCACATCAATCCTTGTTGAATGTTCCGGAGTGTCTATCCCAACACTAATACAAAACTGTCCACATCATGTGGCCAAGCATTAATATAATACTTTGGTCCGTAAAGAGAAAATAACATGTCACATTAAGCTTTATAAGTATCAGAAGCAGGTGTTAATATTGTGTGCATGTACACACACATAGAAAAGAACTATTAAGAACTATTAAACAGTTTTTGGTAACACTTTATTTTAAGGTGTCCATAATACAGAGTAATTACCTAGTTAAGTACTTAGTAGTAGCTGTTGTACTTACATGAAACAAAATGTACTTACCATGTAACTAAGTTATGGAACCACCTGTACTTACAGTTTGTAATTATGTAGATGTAATAGGCAGCTACTCTTACACATATGTAACAGACCGAGTCTGTTACACAGCTACTTATGCAACCAAAAGATTGTTACGCATGTGTTGTAGACTTTAAAAAACGTAATTATAAATGTAAGTACACAGACATAAGCTACTTAAAATAAACTGTATCAAGACCGTACTTAAGTGTACTTCATGTGTATCAATACTGTACACCTTATCCAGCTGCTCCTTAGTTTGATTTAACCCACCAGTACACAGCTAAAATACATGTAATACATTTCTAATTACATTACAATTACATAATATTACACAAACATACAACAAACATAAGCTACTTAAAATAAAGTGTATCAAGATTGTACTTAAGTGTACTTCATGTGTATCTATACTGTACACCTTATCCAGCTGCACCTTAGTTTGATTTAACCCACCAGTACACAGCTAAAATACATGTAATACATTTCTAATTACATTACAATTACATAATATCTCACAAACATAAGCTACTTAAAATAAAGTGTTTCAAGATTGTACTTAAGTGTACAAGTAGCAGACTTGGCATGTTACATATGTGTAACAGTAGCTGCCTATCACATGTACATAATTACAAACTGTAATTACAGGCTGTTCCATAACTTAGTTGCATGGTAAGTACATTTTGTTTCATGTAAGTACAATGGCTACTATTAAGTAATTAATTAGGTAATTACTATGTATTATGACACTTTAAAATAAAGTGTTACCTTTTTTTAAGCTCTTTGACTCTGTTATACTTGTGTTGTCTGCAGTGAAACACATTGCTGAAGATGCACACTCAATGAAAAATGTAGGAGGTCAACAAAAAAGTGCAGAATTTACATGATGATTGACTGTTCCACTGTTATTGTCAGCATTTTATTGCAGCTTTCACACTGAATGCCTTGGATCCATGCTCTTATTATGGTGTACCATGCTGTGAAATACAATTACTTTGTTCATTTTACCACAAATGTCATTTTCAAATGTTTCTTGCCAAACCAAATGAAGACTTGTACATCCTTTTTTGAAATCTTTGAATCACCTACTCCCCCAAGACACCCCCCCCCCCCACACACACACACACAAACAAACATTCTGTTTTGATCTCTCACTTTTTAAGAACTATTTGACGTTAACTACATATGGAGACTACTTGAGGAATATACATAAATATTTCCACCTTTTTCTAAATGACTGCAACAAATTATTTCAAATCATAAGGTTATATTAAAAACAATCCTAATACATCAGTTTGACTGAATGAGCTGTACATTTCCCTTTTTGTTCTATTTTCAGAAGTCAGGAGAATAACGTAAGGCTTGGTATTTTTAATGTGACGTGATATAACAATGATATCCACAGGATAATTATTTTCAGTCCATTGCATTCTTTTCCTCCTGATTTTCTTTTTTCCCTTTTTGTACTCCGCTGTATGAAAAAAGACAACATATACTTCACATTTTTGCTCTGCTCTCCCGATTCAATTTACGATATATCCCATGAATAATTCTCTGGAGTGCACTAAATAATGTCTCATTTTTCTCTCCAAATCCTCACGTCTCTTTCCAGCTTTGTTTTCAAACAGACGCTTTAAAATGTAATTGTTATGCAATATAGACATATATTACTACAATGATATTTAATACATCCGAAATATTGCTATAGATAAAATCAAGCTTTAGAGGTTATTCATGGTATGTTAAAAGCAATTTTTTATTGCTTTTACACTTTTAAATTTCCTTTTGGTGAGAATAATGTCACCTGATTTTACCCAGTTTTTGACATTGCTTATTATGGCGTTCATAGAGCAAACCTTTTGCTGATTGTTTACTGTTTAACAAAAGTAACTCTCATAATTCAAGCAAAGTATCATGGGACATAGAAAAAAAGTGGATAGTATACAATAGTAATTTGTTTAAGATTTTAGTGGAATGTTAATGTGCCGTGGAAATAGGCCTAATATTTGTATGAATTTTCTTGTTTGAGCAGAATTTTAAATAATTTTAAATTTAAAACACCAGTTTTCAGTTTAAAATAACAAACTGACATGTTTTAATAATTATATAAAATTCACTTTTCCCTAAACCCTAATTAATTGCTGTCAAAGATACTTTTTCCAGCCCTTTCCTTTTTCATTTTTGCAGGTTAGATTTAATAAATGATCCGTTTAGACTGTTTTGAATAGTTTAAGTTACAGTATCAACATTTATTTCAAAAGTTGAAAGGAAGTTCAAATAAGTCATTTACGGTCCTTTTCTATATTGATTCAGTCTAGAGATAGAGTTCCCTCACTTATACAGCCATAATAAAGTCTATGCAAAGAGTCATGCTTAGAAGTGGTTTTGATGAATACCTTGTGAATGGACTGGTCCACAGATAGCAGACACCCAATAGTGGACAAGGTGCAATGTGCACCAGGTGTGTTTCATCACACTACCAGCAATATTCCATTTGATACTGGATGAGGCCTGGCTATAGCGAATTGATGAATATTTCGAGAAAGGATTCTTTATCTGCATGCATATCTTCTAGTACTTTCTACAAGGACATTTATGTAAAGGTTACAATAAGATGTACTCGCAGAATTCCTCTGACTTCTTTTCCTTCTTTGTCATGATGATGTTCTGTATGTGACCATGGCCTTGGGTTATCCAGTTGAGCTACAGTAGTGATGCTGTCCTGGGCTTTGTAATCCCTCTCCCACAGCAAGCCCCTTCTGTGTAGGCATGACCAACTGGATCTGTCCCTCTATCAAAAAGCCACAGTGGCTAGCCATGCTTCCCTTGCTTCTCATCCTATTTGTCCAGCGCTGTCTGGGACCAGCCCCTAAGCGGGTGTACGAGGAAAGTGCCTTTGCCATAGGCCAGAATCGGAAATCCAAGACCGGGCAAAGGAACAGAATTGACACCCCTGAGGCTTTTCCCGGTCTTGCTAATGGGTTTAAGACAGTCAGCTAATTTGTCAACCTGTTTGTGATTTTGTGCACATTGACAAGCCTGTTAAAGGTTGGCATGCTTACCGTAAGCCGATCGGAGCAATGGGGATTATTTAAAAAGTCTTTTAGGAAATATCTGTTGCTGTATGTTGTCACTTTGATGTAGTGTCTCCTCAAATAAGAAGTGATTTTGTCAAACAATGCTTAAAGACACATAACCATTTAATGAAAAGGGACTGCCCTCATTTAGCAATCCAAATGTTAATTTTGATTAGAATCTAGCTTTTATCCACATGGAGACCTCTGCAAAAAGATGCCATCAAGCCATCATTTTCGTGTCATTTGAGTGCCTTACCATTAACCCAATGGAAATTACAGGCACCTCTACATTCAACTTTGAATGAATATCTAAATTGCATCAATTAACATGGAAGTAACCTCAGCCTTTTTCCATAAAGACGGTCGAATGACCCTATTAGTGTCTAAAATGCAACCTTGAACTATCCTCTGTGCCTTAACAGCATGTCTCTTGCACCCGAAGTAGTGCCTTTTTGATTCTTTCTTCACAATGATGACTTTAGTGAAAGGGTAGTGGGACAGATTGGGTCCCGAGGTAAATAATGAGAGGGTTTTGAGGGCATCCATTAGTGCCCTTAACATGAAGTAACCAAGTCATGCCATTAAGGGTCTCTTTTTAGAATTATGTGCTCTCCCTATTCAGATGTCAAGTGCAGCAATTCTTTTGTATACATGTGTTTGTGAGTGGGAGGGAAAGTGTGTCAAGCAAAAGCCAATTAGAATGAAAACAAGTTGTAATAAAATGGCCCACAGATGTCTATGAGAAATAAAAGGGTTATGTGGAAAAAAAAAAAAACATTATTAAAATATTGAAAGAATGAATGTTAATGAGCAATGGTTTACTTCAAAGTAATGCCTTTAAAAGCTTTCTGAGATTTCTTCTAAATGCATTTTTTGTTTGTGTGTCACTAGGGTTCCTGAGTACAGGTGACCAGGCAGCCAAAGGGAATTATGGGCTGTTGGACCAGATCCAAGCACTCCGGTGGATCAAAGAGAATATCCAGGCTTTCAAAGGCGACCCGAAAAGGGTGACTATATTTGGATCAGGAGCTGGGGCGTCCTGTGTTAGCTTGCTGACCCTGTCACACTATTCAGAAGGTAAAAAGCATTTTGTAATAGGCAATTAGATATAGTACAGTGTTATCAGACCATTCTTTGGGAACCAGTTTCTGACCAAAATGGGTAATTGTGAGATTAAACGGGAAATGAAGTCACATTGTGATATATGTAAAGTTGCAGTTGTGAAATATAAAGTCACAATTGTGACATACATTACGGTAAGTTGCGATTATGAGATAAAATGTCAATGACGAACAGGAAGTCACAATTGTGAGGTGTAAGATACAATCACAATATAATCGCAATTGAAAGATATCTTTCAATATCTAAGAGAATTAAAGTCCCAACTGTTGGTAATAAAGTCACAATTATGAGACATTAAAGGAATAGTTCACCCAAAAATGAATATTTTGTCATCATTTAAGAAGATATTTTGAAGAATTTTGAAGAACCAAACAGTTGTTGGTCCTCATCGACTTCCATAGAAGGGAAAGAAATACTGTGGAAGTCAATGGGGACCATTGTGAGTAAATGATAACAAAATTTTCATTTTGGGTGACCTATCCCTTTAAGACCGTTTTCAACCTGGCTCGTTTTGAGTGTTTGTTTTGGAACCTAATGAATTTTTCCCTTAATTTCATTTAGACATATATGAAAATGACATTTGAATTCAGATCTGCACCAAAACAATCATCAAGTGATCTTGGCCTGATTGAAGACAAACTCTAGAAAGATATGCATCTGGAAAGATAGCAATCTGACCCAGCAGATGAAAGAACCAGTATTTTTATGCATGAATTCTGCTGCATGAAGGACAGCGCTGTTGTTTGGCTAGCAGAATGAATCAGTTAACCTGGAGCAAAGATGAGGCAGAGTCGGTGGACTAGCACATCACTGCAATTCATAATCAATATGCCCCCTTTTTATCTGAAAATACCATCTAATTGCTCTTTGCGAAACAGGTGCAGTGAAGCACTGCTGTCCTGATGCAGCCTTGATTTATATCCAGAATCATAAATAAATATAAGTAATGATTAGAAAGAAAGCTGCAAGCCTGCTAAACTGTGGTCCTGCTACGAGACCAGTTGCATGGGAATAATGTGACTTGCATTAACAAATGTTGGCTCATTTAGAAATATTGCCTTGTGAAAGCAAACTAAAAAAATAAAAATAAAAACAATATTAAAGGGTTAGTTCACCCAAAAATGAAAATTAGTACATGTTTTATTGTATATGTGTATATGACTTTCTTCTTTCAGACGAATCCAATCGGAGTTAAATTAAAAATTGTCCTGGCTCTTTCAAGCTTTATTATGACATGGGTGGGTGTTTTTTGTTCAACAGTCCAAAAGTAGTCAAATAAATTGTGCACATTCATATTAAAAAGCACATCACACGGCTCCGGGGGGTGAATAAAGGCCTCCTGCAGCAAATCGATGCATTTTTGTAAGAAAAAAAATCCATATTTAAACAGTTTTGTGTAACTTCTGCTAATTGTCGTACGCGCGTTCACGAGAGACTTTCTTTTGGTGGATGACGTAGGCGCAGCACAATGCGCGTGTGAGTCTCGCAAAAACGTCTCAGGTTACGTATGTAACCATGGTTCCCTGAAGGGAACGAGAGCTGCGTCCAGAAACGCTTTGGGAACGCCTTCAGCGTG
>JAFVLL020027485.1:0-18714 GCA_021397915.2 Tor tambroides
CACATACATATGGTAACATAAGTTTCAGATCTTGTGAATGGCCATTCATATGTAATTTTGTCAGATACTAATATATATGTACTTAGATTTACTTATTTCCCATCATTTATGGACTGTCTCATTCAATATGCATGTCTACATATGTACATCAAATCATATACTCACAGCCCATGTGATTTGAACGCTTGTAGGGCTCAAGACTTTGGGTGTCTGCAGACGAACCTTGACCCCTCCTAAATCCATCTGCACATGTGCCTGGTCTTTCCCCTGACCTTCTGGACCATCTGAAAATGTACACAAACAACATCATGCTGATGTACATAAACCATAAACACAGCCTTCACACACACTACACCAGAAACTACACTCACCTTGTGTTCGGACTGGCTCTGAGATGGGGCTGGGGTCACTCAGGCCGTAGGAGTTGACTGCTCGGATGATGAAAAGGTACACAGTATTGGGGTAAAGTCCAGACACTGTGTGCTTCTCCAGCCTTACGAGATCAGCTACAGTCTGCCATGTGCTGCCCACTGACTGACTGGAATAAGACATATTAAATTAACACTACATTAATTCACAAAACACAACTCCAGCTTTACAATCAAAATGAATGATGTTCAAAGCCACTGACTGTACATCAACTGAATTCCATATTAATGTGTCAAGCTGCAGCTTACATTTAGGCTGATGAGCTATATTTCTATATTACATTATTAATTGATGTAATTATTTAACATTTATCTTTGCTACTGATGCCTTTTTAGAAAAGAACTAATTCATTGTGAATTGCTGCGCTTTGCGTCATGCTTAATAACATCCCTTAACCATCAGAAAAAAAATCAGTGTGATGCTCATCCATACACATGAAAAGACGTTATTTGAATTATGAGAGGGTTCAGTTATACAACAGAGGATACACATTTGAATATTCAAATAATTGTTATATTAGTAATTCTGTTCAGTGTTGGGGAAGCTACTTTGAAACTGGAGCTTGTCACAAGTCACAAGCTACTCATAATTTAAATATTATATTATATTAAAGCTGCTCTTTAGAAGAAGTAGTTAGCTACATTACAAACTTCTAACAAAGACACTGAAGAAATATACGGGATCTATATCAGATATATGTGTGGTGGTGGTTTGGGGTCGGTAAAATTAATACTTTTATTCAACAAGGATGCATTAAATTGCTCAAAAATAATAGTAATGGCATTTATTATGTTAGAAAAGGTTTCTATGTCAAATAAAAGCTGTTCTTTTGAACTTTTTATTCATCAAAGACTTGAAATTGATAATAATAGTAATGTTGCTTAGGCATCGTATCAGTATATTTGAATGATTTCTGAAGGATCATGTGATGCTGAAGACTGACGTAATGAGTTCTGAAAATTCAGCTTTGCCATCACAGGAATGAATTACAATTCAAAATATACTGAAATAGAAGCAGTTGTTTTAAACTGTAATAATATTTAACAATTCTACTGTTTTTACTGTATTTTTGATCAAGTGAATGCAGCCTTGCTGAGTATAAGAGCTATCTTTCAAAAATATAAAAAATCCTACACACCACAAACTTCATATAAGATATACAAATTTAAAATTCAGTTTTCAATATTATAACATTAATACATAAATGCATAGATTTATACTAAACACTAAATAATAGAACTAAACAACACCAATATAGGATATAGACAACACTGAATAACAGTGATAAACAGCAGTAATTAACCAAGTAATAAATCAAACTGTTTTTGAACCGGTTCATTAAAACAAATGAACTGACTCTCTAAATGAATCTGACTTCCCAACTCTATTTGAGAGATAGAGACGTTCTAGAAGAGTCTGTTTGTTTATTCCCTCAGCTTGCTCAGTAGTGAGGCTGTGTGCAGAATATAAACACCTGCTATTTTGCCATACCGCTACCTGTCGAAAAAATAGCATGTTACTAGAAAACCTGCAGTTTTTCAAAAACAGCTGCACTATTGTCATGCAAATGAAAAATGTAGTTAACTTTGTAGCAAGTTTGTTACTCCCCAGCAGACTCTAATGTCTTATGCGAATAAAAAAAGCTTCACTAGCATGCTGAATTGGACACATTGGCCTTTGTTAATGAGAAAAAATGAGCACGGAGCAGGGTGTGAAGGACAATGGAGAGGATCTGGCCTTGTCTCCATGCACCGTGAGCACATAAGGTCTGCCCAGTCGACTTCTCGGACTGCGTGCACGACCGTGACCTCTCAACAGAGCGAGCTGCACTATAAATCCGAGCGTCTTCTTAACAAGGTGTCAGAGCAGAGCTAAATAACGACTTGGCCTCTACTCTCGGCCTCCCTGTATCACCCTCCCTGCTGCTCTCCTGGCGGGACAATAATAGAGCCTTCTGTTCATCTGACCTCCACAGAGCCCAGAGGGACAAGTTCTGCTGAATTCTAACTGCAGCCCCAGGGAACATCCAGCCTGCAAGAGAGCAATGCTTCACTCTCACTTTACCATAAACTTCCATCCGCTCTGACACTCTGAATGACGTCTCCAACAAAACCGGCACTATAATGAGAACGTCTGCCACTCGCTCTACCCATCGGGCCACTGGAGAGGGTGTAGAACCCCCTTCCTCATGTATTTCTTTTTAATATGTAGCAGTGCAGCAGACTTTAAATCCATGCAGGAACTGACTGAATGCTTTTCCCAATATGAGATAAAGTGCAAACTTTGCAGTAGAGGCTTAATGCAAGTTAAGCTGTATCAACACCATCCGTGACAGACTTTTGATTACCAAAAACTCGGCCCTCAGTTTGTAAACACAAACACAAATTATATGTAACCCATGCGGGGTCAGAAATTAAAAGCGGTTCAGGCGAAAAAAAACACCCACTGAATTTCAAAATGCCAGAGAAATGCTCCATAAAATGTTCCTCTCGTTTGTAACTTCTTAATATTTTATTCTAGGCCTAGTTATACACAATATGACAGAAAATATGAGTAATTATTGATTTTGTTTTATTGGTGACACCCTAACATCCAATTATAAAAGATATAAAAAGATGACACGGCATGATTTTATATCGTTAGAAATAAACACAACCCCATAAATGTGAAAAAAAATGCCCCTGAAAATCAAATCCAGGGGGCCAATATTGCCTCTTAATGGAAAATTGGATTTCTGACACTGAAAGTGTGTATAGTAATGCATTACAATAGAAGTCTATAGGGCAAAGCCCTGCACTGGAGTAAACCTTGTAACTTTCTCATGATGTGCACAAAGATCCAGGAGGGGTTGTTTATACTGAGGTAAAACACACAGGAATAACATATCCAGACATTTATCCACCTAGAAAAGTACTGCCACCTCAAAAGGCCAATTTAGGTAAAATAACAGCTCGAATGACACACATATTCATACAAAATGTTAGCACTTTAACAAAAATTAAAGCTTCCTTGAAATTAAAATCCTTGTTACATAAATCAAAAGTCTTCAACTTCTTCAGGCTAAGGAGTCCTTGGTAGATAAAGAGAAAACAACTAAACTAAACTAAATTACATGAACTACAATATACAACAGTTGACACGTTACGTTGTGATACTCTCGTGAACGTGTGTAGAAAACTGACATGGAAGAGAAGAAATTGTTGAATAAAATCATTATTTTTGTTTTCTTTGTGCACAAAAAGTATTCTCGTAGCTTCATAACATTACTGTTGAACAATGATGTCACATGGACTATTTTAACGATGTCCTTACTACCTTTCTGGGCCTTGAATGTGGTAGTTGCATTGATGTCTATGCAGGGTCAGAAAGCTCTTGGATTTCATCAAAAATATCTTAATTTGTGTTCCGAAGATGAACAAATGTCTTACGGGTTTGAAACGACATGAAGTTGAGTAAATTAATGACACAATTTTCATTTTTGGGTGAACTATCCCTTTAAATAATATAAGATACAACCTTTGATTTTAATTATGCATTAGTACATGTTAAAATTAACATCAGCTAAGATTAATAAATGCTTTCATTCATGTAACTAATGTAGTTAGCTAATGTTAACAAATGGAACCTTATTTTAAAGTGTTAACAACCCATTAAATGAAATAAAAAGGTGAAAAGTGACTCAAACAGTAGTAATTTAGAGTTAATGGAGATATAAACCTGAAAGCCTCGATGATGTAGGACGTGACAGCAGCTCCGCCCTCATGTGGGTTGGGCTGCCATGTGAGAGTGACGCTATTTGAGGTCACATCTGTCACCACGGGCTTCTGAGGAGGACCAGGCAGCTGCAGGGACTGCGAGACCCGCGGGACGGAGGACGTTCCAGTCGCTAAACACAAGAAACCGAGTCAAATGTGACTGAGTCAAGGGTGCATTCTTGTCCAAAGATGTTTGACTACACACTGAAATCATCAGTACAACATGTTTCTTGAAGTGTCAGCCTTTTCAAAGTCTTACACAGAGCTATGTTACGGAGAAGAATGTTTGTACGCTACCTTTCACTGTCACAGTCCCACTCCAACTCGTCTCACCAGTGGAACTGGATGCGACACAGGTGTACGTCCCTGAGTCGGTCTCCTAGCAACAGAGAAGACAAAATCATCTAGAGTTTGCAAAAAAGCACAAAGGTGAGCCAGAAGAGTTTTGGAACTGTGTTTATGGAATGTGGAGAAAAAAAGGGAACTGCAAATGATCCCAAGCATACAGCCTCATCTGTAAAGCATGGTGGATGTGGTGTCATGGCATGGGCATGAATGGCTGCCTCTGGAACAGACTCTCTCAACTTTACTGATGACTTAATGTATGATGACAGCAACAGAATGAATTTGGAAAGGTACAAAACCATCTTGCAAATGCCACCAGATTCATTGGGAAGTGCTTCATTTTGCATCAGGACAATGACCCAAAACACCCTGCCAGTTCAGTCAAGGAATTTATAAAGGCAAAGAAATGGAAAGTCTTAGATTGCCCAAGTCAATCTCCAGATTTAAATCCGATTGAACATGAATTTCACCAGCTGAAGAGGAGAGTAAAGGCAGAAACCCCCAAAACAAGCAACAATTGGAATTGGCTGCATTAAATGCTAGGAAAATATTTCAAAGGATGAGACCAAGAGTCTGGTGATGTCTATGGGTCACAGACTCACTGCTGTGATTGTGCGCAAGGGATCTGCAACTAAATAATAGCTTTTAATCTTTTATATCTGCCTTATGTTCAACTGTCCCAATACTTATGCTCACATCAATGAGTGGGATGAACTCTAAAAGTGCTGTTCTTTTTTATTTGGTAAAACATGTACGTGTTGAAACGGCTAATAAAAAAATGTGACATTCTGTAGTTTTGTCTCATATTCATCTTTTAATCATATTTGCAAATGTCTTGACTCCACAGCCAACAGAGCAATTTTGTCTTTACTGTTCCAATACTTATGGAGGGCACTCTATATACCCTGATATTTATACCGATATACCATGTTTGTGTACACTACAGTGCAATACTGTAAGAACACATTCTTCTTTTTTATTAATTCATAAAAAATGATGAATTAAATTATTATTATTTATTTGTTTGTTTGTTTGTAACTAAATTAGTGCATTCTGGGAAATGAAGCTTTGCTCCATTATGGTCCATAAAAATTAAAGTTAATTTATCAAATAAAATGCAGGTAATATTAAACACAACTAATATTGATAATTAATATCATAAAATGTTTCTGGAACTATTCCATATGTGTATGTGTTTATAAAAACAGGTAAAATTATAATAATATGATTATATTATATTTTAATGATTACTACTTTATTTCATTACAACATAATACAACATAAACTATAATAAAGTGTATGGTACCACATTTATGGATTTACACACACAAAGGACATGAGGTTGAAATATTAAAATTCCAAATAAAAATACACATTTTTGGCAAAAATGTATTTATTTATTTTTGTAAAGAAAACTAAATTAGTGCATTAGTGCACCATTATGATCCATAAAAAAATCATAAATAAATAATATCATGAAATGTTTTTGGAACTATTCCATATGTATAAAATAAAATAAAATAAAATAAAAATGATTACTACTACTTACTACTACTTCACTACTATGGCACACAACCATGATTCTTATATGTTTTGTTATGATATAAGATGTATGATGCTGCTTTAACATTCAAAAGAGCTCCACAGAGTTATATTAGCAAATTAAATACTTCAGTCCTCCATCCTTATTTGATAGGCAAATATATCTGTTATGTCAAACACTATATCATGACATGACAGATTTGGCTGGTTGTTTAGATGTACTGCACTCAGAGCTTTAAGTCTTGAGCTATTTTTCCACTGAACCTACTTGATGAATGAATGCCAAAATCAATTAAAACAAATCTTACTCTTTTCTCCAAACTTGGAAGGAAACTGCAGATTAGTGTCACTTCCACTTTATCAGTGTAATTTTGTGCGCGTAATTACATTTGAGCTAAATGTACGCAGAGCTTCTCCGAGCGATCAGATCTGTTGGTTATTGATTTATGAACGTTACGTGGCTAAATGTGTTTTGCATGCGCTGATGGAAACCCTGCCTCGAGTAAGAAACGCTCAAGTGGACACCATTATTTCAGGTGTGCTTGTGAATGTCTCACTTAGTTTGAAATGTTTTCTCAGAGGCTCTCTGTCCAGGGAGCTTTCACTTTTCACAGCCCTAATCAAAGCAAACAATTCACATCTTTGTCTGAAGCGTCTGTCAAATACCTTCAAGCCGCTGATGTGTAAAGTGCCGTTTTCCATTAGGCTTATGTGAATGTCATCGCTCAGAACACTTTGCCCGTCCTTCTCCCACCTGACGCTGGGGATTGGGCTGCCCATCACATGGCACTGGAGTAGGGCGCTGGAGCCTAAAGCGAGCGTCTGGTTGGCTGGGCCCTGTCGGATAATTGGAGGGACGAGATCTGATGGGTCTGGAGGATAAACAGCAGAGTGTGTTTGTGAGGAGTGTGTTTGCATTTGTCCAGTTGTCTAACAGTGCTTCTGGCATCCAAAGATCAGTCCGACTTACTTGTATGGCTACGGAAGTGCAACTGGCAGTCAGAGTTAATCACACTTTGAGAACACAATGGCATAAAAGATGAAGATATTTGGGAATTGGGGTGATGGGTCAGGATGGTTGACTAGAAGACTAGTTATTTCAGGGTATATGCAGAACTTTAAGGGCCAGATTTACCAACAGCTTGCGCGAGCGCAAACCATCTTTTGGCGTTAAAATAGTACGGTCAGGATTTACTAAAGACACGCAGTGAAGAATTAGCACTGAAAAGGTGTGGACACAGTTATTTTTGCACCTGATGTTATTGAATATGCATTTGTAGGAGTTTCCCTTTCAGATGCAAAATTTATGGGAGGAGAGTATTAAAATGAATCACGCAACGAGAATTACTAACGTTTGCACTCGTCAAATTACTGGTATTTGCATCATTATTTAAAGCCCCCCAAAAAAGCATGTCTTAAAGCAGGTGCTAATTTGCGCTGCTCTTGGTAGATTGCGCTGGTCATTATAGAAATGATCTGGCTGCGTCTGTGTTCTTTGATGTACGCATTGGCAGTAAATCACATGCAGAATTTTCCCCTCCCATCTACGCTTTTATGGAATTGCGCTCTAATGCTAATTTGCCCTGTTTAGTAAATCTGGCCCCAAGACTTTTTAAAGACCTCCAGGAATAAAATGAATACCACATACAAAACAAACACATACAATCTCAAAATAAAGCTGTTTCTCAGATTCTTTTACTTAATTAAACAGGCTACGGCACATATTCAACAGCAAAACGGGGTTATTGTACATTTAAAATACTCAAGACATCAATACATATGAATTAGAGTCGATCCATATCGGATTTGCTGATATGATGATATTAAAGAAAGGCAATTAAAAGATTATTGTGTTGATACTAATAAAATCTATATACTGAATCTGTTAAAAATGTCTTCTTACTGTGACGGAACGGCCCAGAGAGAAGCCACAAGAGTTTTACATTTAATTAAATACACGATACAGTTTATTGTGTAACCACAAAACTAATAATAGTCGGAAAAAAAGATTTTATGCATAATGCAGGACTTTCAAATACAAACAAGCCCTCCAAAAAAAATCTGGGACTTTTATTTTGAAGTGTCTATGCTTTACTTCTTCAAAAAGACGAGGAAGCATTACTCTTGCAACAGTCCTCAACATATTACAACATAAATGTCATAAGATAAATATTCATCAACAATATTCATCAACAGCAGATCATAAGCAATTGCTCGGCACAAATGTGCGTTATTAATTGATTGCGAACTGCTCTAAAACCATGAGCCTGCCGAACATTCAACAGCACAGCTTCTTGACTTCACAGTTTATTTAACTAGCTTTATGACTTAAGGAACGCACATCAAAATGAAGAGCCGTGTACATTGTGTGTGCTCACACTCAGGCAGTTTGTTAATACTAGGGGTTTTCTTCACAATTATCTCCAGAGATGCCATTTGCTGGGTGGGATGAACTGTAATCCCAGATACTCACCAGTTTCCACTTCCAGCAGAGCTTTGGCGAGGATGCTTCCTGCCACACTGATCGCCTGGCAGATATAGTAGCCGGAGTCCTCAGAGTGAACATCAGAAATGGACAGCTCTCCGCTCATGGACACAGAATAACGGCCTGACTGGGAAGGAGGTTGGCCGGGGAAAAGCAGCATCTACGACAGAGGACAGATTCTTGAGTTCACACCACACTGTGGGCAAATTACCCAGTGTTCAGAGAGACTGAAAGTCTGTTTTACAAATTCCAAACAGCCTAAAAAACAGGATCGTCCTTGTTCTTTTGAAGTGAAAGAGTGAACTATGTAGGCATGCTCTAATATTCACAATGCAATGCTCTTGAATAGTTAAAGGTACAGGGTAACACTTGAACAGAGAACACATATTCACCGTTAAAGGGATAGTTCACCTTCAGTTGGTCCTCACTGACTTGCACTGTGGTTTTTTCCATACAATGGAAGTCAATGGGGACCAGCAACTGAAGGTGAACTATCCCTTTAACTAAGAGTTAGTAAGATAGTTGTTAAGTTTAGGTATGGGGTAGGATTAAGCAATATAAAACGTAGTCATACAGAATAAGGCATTAATGTGTGCTTTATAAGTATGCTAATAATATGCATGCTAATAAGCAACTAGTTAATAGTAAGAATTGGTCCTTAAAATAAAGTGTTACCAGGTACAGTAATAAAAGCAGCTTGTTATCGGTCTATATTAGCGATTTTTTAATATGTAATTGTTTGTGCTCATTTGCTCTTTTTTTTACACTATTTTGCTGTCAACATTCACTTAAAGTTAATTTTTGAAAACATTCATAATTTAACAATACTGTTAAATGCAATCTTTATAAATGTCAAAATGGATAACCATTTTTTATAATATACATTATAATGTTGTAATGTTAAAATTCACTTGTAGCATTTAAAATAATTGATTTTAGTATTTAGTATTTTATTTCTCATTTATTCAGACAAAATAGAACTGGACATAATATGAAAATAATTGTAATTTTAATTATTTTAATATCCACCATTTATCATTTATCATGATCTAACATCAAAATAATGGTCTAATAATTACAGATATACTTTATGTATTAATAGGTTTGTTAATTTTTAAATAAATAATTGTCCATTGTTAATTTGTGATCACTCATAATACATTTACACAATACAGTAATTCATACAGTATCATTTAAAAGTTTGGGGTCAGTAAGAATTTTTAATATTTTTGAAAGATTTAATCAAATATACAGTAAAACGGTAATATTGTGAAATATTATTACAACTTAAAATAACTGTTTTCCATTTTAATATATTTTAAAATATTATTTATTCATGTGATGACAAAGCTGAATTTTCAACATCGTTAATCCAGTCTTCAATGTCACATGATCCTTCTAAAATCATTCTAATATGCTGGTTTGCTGCTCAAGAAACATCTTATTAATGTTGAAAAAAAATCAATATTTTGTGGAAACTGATACATTTTTATTTTTAGGAGTTTTTGATGACTAAAAAGTTCAAAGAACAGGATTTATTAGGAAATAGGAATCTTTTTTAACATTATTAATGTCTTCACTGTCACTTTTGATCAATTTAATGCGTCCTTGCTGAAGACAAGTATTTAAGTATCTAAAAAATAAAATGCTTGAATATGGTGCCTCCAAAATATCACTGAAAAACAGTAAGCCGATTAAAAGATCTTATCTCCATCAAAACTGCACATCAACTGATTCGAGTGCTCGGTTGTGTTTTTCTGGCAGTTTAATTCGCTGAGCGAAGCTGTTTGCTCCTTTGTGGGACTTCAGTGGGGTTAACTGGGGGTACGTACAGTAAGTGAGGGGGAATCCATGCACTCCTCTTAAGAGGCTTAAAATGGGCAAGTAATGGAGGAAGGTGAAAAGGCCACAGCATAATCTGGAACATGGCTGAAAATGCTTACAGGCGTGGACACGGAGGACGTGCTATAAAATCCATTGCGCAGGCCACACCCCAGATGACTCCAAAATGATGTGAGCCATCAAGGCTGAGTGGTCTTTAGCTCTCCACCGCACTGACGGAGGTCTATTTTTAGAGTAGAAATGCGCTCCTGACTGCCATTACACTGAACACTGTGCTTTTGCTGGCCTATGGGAGCTGCTCTGACACCTGATGTTCCTCTGTGTCAAATTTTCTCCTCTTACTCCTTCACAAGTCTCTTTTTTGCCTCTTAGGAGGCCCAGCTCTCATCGGTGGTTTCCCGTAATGGCTCTGAAAACATGCTGCTTTGTCAAAGGGCCCAGCTCCAGCAATCCAACGCTCTGAATCATCTCTTCAATGCAATCAGCAATACACGACTAATCAGCATCAACAAGGGTAAATATAAACATCGAGAGGCTCTAGGCTTGTTTTCAAGCTCTGGCTCTGGCTAAGTTAATGAGTCACTGATAAACATGCTCTGAGATGCAAATAAATCATCTTTATATGAAGAGATCTGCCTTCGATCTCCAATCAGGCTCTTTACACCCACGCATGACATACAGTGGAGTATTGGATTACTGAGGGACAATGCTGAGCCATCTCATAAGCTGCGTCTCGAATCACGTACAATGCACTGTTTACTTACACTATATAGTATGTACTTGACTATATACTGCATGAATTTCAAAAGGTAATATAGTGTATTCATACACTACTGTTTAAATGTTTGGGGTTGGTAGGATTTATTTAATGTAGTCACTTAGGCTCACTATGGCTGCATGTATTTAATCAAAAATACAGTAAAAACAGTACTATTGTGAAATTTTATTACAATTAAATTAACTGTTTTCTATGTGAATAGAAAATGTAATTTATTCCTGTGATGGTAAAGATGAATTTTCAGCATCGTTACTCCAGTCTTCAGTGGCAAATGATCCTTCAGAAATCATTTTGATATGCTGATTATTGTAAATGCTGAAAACAGTTCTGCTGTATTTTTATATTATTTTCTTAAATAATGTTTTTATAGTATTATTGTTGAATACATTAGGCCCTATACTTTTCTTTCAGCATTTATTTGAAGTAGAAATTTGTTGTAACATCATAAATGACTTTATACTCACTTTTGGTCAATTTAATGGAACCTTGTTCATTTCTTTAAAAAAAAATATCTTACTGACACAAAAACACACATTCTCTTGTTTCGGTGTTCCTGCTAGCTTTAGCATGTTAGTGAACCTCAACTTCAAGCTCGCTACTAGTGCTGTATCACAAAATCACACAAAATGGGACAGATAGCCCTAGTAAAAAAGTAATATATTTAAAATACATTTATTTTGCGCTAAGTATAGTTCAAATCTATTAACATATTTACTGACATATCGCTCGAGACTTACTGATATAAAAATTATAATTAAACTTTATTTGGAGTACTACTTGTGCACAATGCATATTTCTTAATATTAAGCCTAAAATGTGTTTTAATGCCACTATTGATGAGGGTTGTATGATCTTTGAATAATATCAGTCTTTAAATGCAAGATATTTAAAGTGTAACTGAAGTTCAACTTTAGCACAATCAAATATACTTCAGTATATCTTTAGTTGGACTTCAGCTCTACTTCTGCACAATTAAAGTGCATTAAGTATAAAATTAGTTGTTCCAATTTAGCAGACTTTAAGTATACCAGTTTAGTGTACCAAAAGGGTATTTTTATTAAACACATAAATATGTAATTGTATCTGTAGTATACATAGCATGAAGCAATTTTAATTCAAATGCATTTGAGTATATTTATTTTTCATTAGGGACTATACAGTTTCATTGAATTGTTTGAGCTCAAAACATGGTGTGCTTGATTAGATACAATAGGAAGCATAAGTTGCACTCACCTGACTCCCTTCTTTCTGCCAGAAAACTGCTGGAAGAGGGTTTCCCTGGGTGCCACACTGAAAAGTGACAGTTCGTCCTTGGGCAGCGACTTGATCCTGGGGACGTACATCAATTTGTGGGGGCACTGAGGCCAGAGAGAGCAGAATGTGGCTGGTTAGAGAATTTGAAATGCTTCATGATTTTTCTGTATGTTTGTCCTTTTTTCCTACCTTCACATTAGAGACGGATGAAGGGAGGACAAGAAATAATGGTGAAAAGTGTTGGCAAAATGACACAAGTGGACAAGCTGGACCCAATAAGCAATGTACAGAGGAAAAGTTGAATTGTCCAGTAGACCAAATCTTTCAAATCAAAGATATTTTAAATTGTATTTTAAGTAGTGCTGTCAAAATTAGTGCGTTAACACAGGCGATTAATGTTTCTAGTTTAACAGCGTTAAAAATATTTCAGCAGTGGCAGCTCTTAAAGTAATTGAAGCCAACCTTAATAACCCAGTTGCTGTGATGTCTGTTAATCAAAGAACAAAAGAAAAAAAAAGAGGAAATCAATATCTTTTGTAGTTTTAAGGATTCATCTATATTTAATTTAGAAGTTAGTGTTTGATAACTTTATTCAGTTTCTGTATATTTCCTACTTGCTGAAGGGCACAGGTATATATGACATTTATTATAATGGGTTTATGTGAAGATTGTTTTAAGTTCACTTAAATTAGAAGCTGTTATTTTTTAAAATCTAATAAATGTTAAAATTGATAGCTCTCAGTTATACTGTAATGTTAGTATAGTCAACATTACATATAGTCAGTGGTTAAATTAGGAAAAACAATTTCTTTTTTACTATTGTCTTGATGTTGTTTCTACATTAATTTGAAGATTGAATGTGAAATGATTGCAATATGAAAGTATATTAAAAAATGTTAGGAGGGATTAATCACAATAAATTACAATTAATTTCAGAAAAAATGTGCAATTAATTAGTTAATTTTTCAATCGATTGACAGCACTAAATTTAAATAAACATATACTTCCATTTCTTAAGAAATGTTCTGAAATCAAATGATTGAAGACTTTGGCATCTCTGCAAATTAGAGCAGAGTTTGTGGCATTGCAGAGAAAGATTCTAAAAACTCTAGAGACAGAGTATTTTTCTCAAGAGAAACATCTGAGAAGTAGGAGACTCAAGCAAAAGTCTCAGGGGGAGTCATTTATTTGCATATACTGTCTCTGTTGTTTCAGCACCTGCATGATTCACTAAAGAAACTATGCTAATCAGCTAAAAACACCAACACCCAAAAATCAGTTTCCAATCCAAAATGTAACAGCAGACTACCAAGATATGGCGTACTTTACTGGGACGGCTGTTTGCGGCTTTTTTGTGTGCAAACCTTTCAATTTGTTCTCATCTCCTAGCTTTCTAGCAGGAACAATTGAGATTTTATGCGATTCATCTCTGCTATGGGTGGCTCTGACAACTACTCGTACTTGAACTTGGTTTGATTGAATTTAACTCTCACCAAACACCATCTACACTCGCCCACTCTATAAAAACATGAAGTGGATTTCTCAGTATTTTAAATCACTTATCAGTTAAGTGCTGTCCTCTGAGGCTCATCAGCTCTGTGATTTGCACATTAGCGTGAGGGCTGTCAGATTTAAAACATATAGATTCTCCACTCAGCCCAGATTAAAGCAAGTAATTAGTTGTGGCTGCAAAGCAGATTCTGATGCTGGAGTCCGTGGCTCACGCTGGGATAGCGGCGGATGCACGGTATCGAAAAACATCTGTTATCAGCGGCGATGTTTGAGGCGGTTACTGCTCGGTTTATCGCTCTGAAAGCCAAACGGAACCACCAACGTTATCCAGCAGCCATTTCCCGCCCACTTTTTAGTATGGCGCTGGGCTCAGGGCTGTGTGTCTTTGTTTAGATAACCAGACTGCTACCCTGCTGTTCAGAAACTTCACAGTAGGTTTGTACACCAGACTCAAGTGAGAGAAGGCGTATGAGAGCGTGAAAGGCAGACAGGGAGAAAGCGCGAGATCTGACTCATCCGTGTTGTTTCTCTATTTTCACATTTTTTTCTGACGGGGCTACAAGCTCCCACACAAATAACAACTCATGACGAGAAGCCGACAAAGATCATATAAACCGGAGGAGAATAATAGTGTGGGGAGAAGTGGCTCGGGGCTGACGGAGCTACTGCTCACTTCTGCAGGTGACAACTCCCAAGCGACAAATTGACTTGTATGTATGTATGTCAGCTTTAGGGATTGAAATAATGAGTTAAAGAAACGTTTCCAAGTAGAATGAAATTCTGGAGCCTTAAAGGGACAGAAGATATTTTTAAAAATGTATTCTTGGCCTTAAAAATCAAGGCCTTAAATATCTTTTTAAGCATTTATGGCTTGATGAAGAAACTTAAACATCCACGGAACCTTTCTATTCCACAAAACATTCTTTATTGTGGAAAAAAAGGTTGGGTAACACTTTACTTAAAATCTTTATTTATAATGCATTATAAAAGTCATTTTAATGCATTAATTATGCCTTGTAATGCACCTTATAATGCATTGTACAATCTCATGAATAATTCTAACCACAGTTAATACATTATGACACTTATCAATTCATTTTTTATGCTATGCATTTATGACAAGATATAATGTATTACAACGTACATTATGAATAATTATAATGCATTATGCCCTTTAATAACCCCTTATAATGCATTATACATAAAAGTTTTAAGTAAAGTGTTACCAAAGGTTGTTTAGATTATTAAAATGTTCTTCACACTAAGGTTCTTTTAAGAACTGTTTACTGAATGGTTCTTTATGGAACCCAAAATGGTTCTTCTGTGGCATCACTGTGAAACCCCCTTTTAATGGCCATGTTCACACAGCAGCAGAATATGGTTGTCAATCCCGTATTTGAGTCCTTAATACGGTTACGTTCACACACAGTACGGTTATTTACGGGTGTGACAACCGCATTCTGTAACCGAACTCACACCTGTAAATTTTCAGGACTCACAACCGCATTCTCGGAACACACGCGCTGTGTGAACGGAACAGGACTGGACAACTAGTTGTCTGTCACGTCATACAGCGCGAGAGAGAGCCGCTCTGCCACACAAATGCGCCTCTACCGTGTGTTTCGTGTTTTCATGTGTTTTCGGTAACTTACAGTGACGGAGAAATGAGCTGCGTGTCATCTGAATTATTTTACATCCCATCAGTTTTCCACCGGAGGTGCTCCCATAAGTTTTGTGTTCTGCTCGCATCCACGCGATTCAAATGTTCAGCTCTCCACCCAAATTTAAAAGCTTCCGTCGGTTAATGAAGATTTAACAAATGAACTCGCGGCTCGATTGGACTCTTGTCGTGTCAGAAAGTGATAAGACTTTCAGTTTTATGGACGTCGCCATCTTTGATTTTACTTTGGTCACTGTCGCTATGGTTACTGGTAAGGAATACAGGCTTGACTCCCGTTGCATGTTCATACAGACCGCATTCTAAACACAACTGTAACCTGCTGTGTGAACAAGACATTTCGAGACTCACACCTGTAAAGAAAATGCGGTTGTCAATCCCAAAAATTGACAGTGTGAACGTAGCCTATTTTTAAGAGTGTACAATACAAGTCAATGGGGTCAAACGAAAATTTTGTTTTGGACCTCACTGACAAAAAAAAAAGGTCGACGAACCGGGACTCGAACTCGGAACGCCCATAGCACAATGGTGCTATACGTACAGTGCCCTCCATAAGTATTGGAACAGTAAAGACAAAATTGGTCTGTTGTTTGTATCGCAATTGCGAGTTTGCATCTCACAATTCTGACTTTCTCAAAATTGCGTGATATAAACTTGCAATTCGGAGTTCATAAACTCACAACTGCGAGTTATAAAGTCTAATTTTGAAGGAAAAAAAGACTGGCTATTTTCTTGCAACTGTGACTTTATATCTCACAATTCTGACTTTATAACTTACAATTCTGTGTTATAAAGTCAGATTTGCGAGATAAAAAGTCAAAATTACCTTTTGTATTTTTATTCAGTGGTGGAAACGGGCTTCCAAAGATAAAAACTCACAAATACGTTTTTACATTTTTTATCCCATGGCAGAAACAAGCTTCCATGTTAGGGTAAATAAATACAGTTGACAGTTTTCGTTTTTGTATGAAATGTCCCTTTAAAAGCCACAGAATTAAACCACACCATTTCCCATTTTTAATACAGGGCACGTTTGAGATGATCCAGTGAACGAGGATGCATTTGACTCACGACTCATCCTGTGGGCATTTTGTTGGGCTTGGTAAAAGCTCTTGTGCACATGGCCGCTCATCGTGTGCACTTGTCTGATGAGTGTAAAAACAGCAGATGTGTGTGGTCAGTCGTAATCTTCAGCGTGTTAAGTCACTGATGCCGTGGCTTTGCTCCCTGGTATACTGGGAAAATGTTAGGCTAGAAGGCAGCAAACATCTGCTGAGAGGATCAGAGAAGACAACGTTCCCCTGACAGACACAGGACCTGTCAATCTCACATGAGCACAGGTGTTCTCATAACATCACACAGGAAGTAAAAGTTAACAGACTGCATACATAACTATTTTACTCTAATTTCTGTTATTGTGTATTTACATATGGGACTGAAGATCTGCAGTACATGCAGGGTCAAAATGTAAAAAATGCTGTGGAGAGTAAATGAAACTAGTTACTCACCAGTGGCTAGAAACCTTTGCATAATACTGCTGCATAATACAGAAGTAAATCTGTAAGAATTACACATATATGGAATATTTCTCATGTTAATCCACCAAAACGAAAATGTGAGGAGTGAAATCCTGATTTTTATGACAGGTGCAGTTCCACTGAGAGACGGATACTGGCTCATGTCATATGTGATGCTGTGAGTGGCATAAAAAAAACAACACATTGGGATTTTGTTCGTCATATTTTAGTTTTGGTGGATTAATATGAGAAATATTCCACATATGTGACTATAATTCTTGCAGATGTATTACAGCAGTCTTATGCAAAAGTTTCATTTCATTACTTTCCAAAATACTGTTACCATTATCCAAGAAAAAAAAAACTGCTAAATATACATCCTATATAATTTACTCTCCATTGGCAGGTATGGAAAAACCTTAATTGGATTCTCTTCATGCAGTTATTTTATTGGCGTTACAAAAATGTATATATTATATTGATATAGACAGTAAGAGAGAGGATAGGAGATGTGTGGAAACAGGATTAGTCAAGGTCACACGTCAGATTCAAACGTCACTAACATGGGTGCTAATAAATTAACGTGGTAAAGCATGTGCACTAATTAAGCCACAATCAAAGGTTTCTATTTTTAACTCTAATTTTCTATTTTACACCATTTTTTCAAAATCTGAGAGAGGTTGATGACAGCAACTGAATTCATTCTCAAAATCCTTGTAGCTGGTAGAGGGTGACGTGAGGTCATGTGGTCGATCATTAAGTAATGCTAGCACTGATAAAATGTTCCGCTTAAATGTATTGTTTTGTCAGCAGTTGTTTTTGGATAAAAGTGTCTGCCAAATGCATGAACATAAATGAAAAATTTGCTTGTGATTTCTGAAAATGTAGTAGTCACTGTCTTTTTAAAAGTTTGAATGTTCATGTTTCAGTGTTATTAATATTAAGCAGCTGCTTTAAACGTCTTATTTCACCAGCTCTGAAATCCCTATTAATCTACTGGCAGTATCAGAGTAATGACTTGAAATGTCTTTTTGAAGCATTCACACATTTCTATCATACCCACAATACAAAGCAGCAGACATAAAACAGTCTGCCTGTGCCACCTTGTGAAATGCGGCAGCATTCAGTGAAGAGGAAGGAAAGGTTGGTAAGGATGAAATGATGAAGGGCAACAAAACATCAAGGCAAATGAGACAGAAAATTCACAAATGAAACATCAAGAAAATGGCCCTGAGTCAGAAAAAAGAGAGAGAGAGAGCGAGAGAGAGAGTGAGGCAGAAAAAGGAGGCAGTAGGAAGGAGATGGAGGCAGAGCTGCTTGGTCTCATCTTAATTCAGACTGGCAAAATAACTGGAGGATGAATTGAATCAGGTCTGCTACAGCTGCTTCCCCCGGCTCGTGCCAGTTAGTTTCCCATCCAGTTCTCTCTCTCACTCACTCTTTCTCTTGCTCATTTACACACACGCAAACACACGCTTTGCCACGTTCTATTAACACTGCCTCTGCACTCCGGCAGTTTGCTAAAGCACACCGTCTCTCTATAACAGCTGTCAAATACAGTAATCCACACGCTTTAA
>JAFVLL020027486.1:0-17368 GCA_021397915.2 Tor tambroides
CGTATCATCTCTGGACCCGAGTCGTGAAGGTCTTTTACGCATTTTCTGTACGACCCTCTCTACCCAGCGCGAGCAGCCCGTTGACTGCATGTCCTCGGTGACGTCATACAGCACGTCCGAAGCGCGATGTTGCTGATGTTTTTCAATGAATGAGATCCCCCTCCCATCCGCATTACTATCACTACAGGCTGTCTATAAATTGCGAACGATGGGAGAACCCGTTAAATTTCACAAGTGTCATCGACGGCAAAAGAGTGAGTGGATACATCCAGCGGAAGACGTTACACTTGCCATTCAGCATCATTTCTCATCAGCAGAGGTAACGAATCATGCACTGAAGTTGACAGTTAACGCTGTTACTTTGGTGATGCCAGCTGAGAAGTTTCTTGAGTTGAATTTGGACTGCTTTAATACGAGGTAAGTGACTTTTTTGCCAATAAACGCTAGGGCTTGAATGAAACCGAAACACTTATTCTCATATTATCATTTTGTAAAAATAAAATTATTCAGGATATAGCAGAATATTGAAATATATCCGTGATCTGTGGCGTGTCAGTGGTCTTCCCGGTTATATTTCGTGGATGTAAGCGACTGAAAGTTACTGCAGTGTGACTCACTTTTGCGCACATGTGCAGTGATAGATCAGAAACCAGGGAGTCTCTTCTTTAGTCAAAGACACATCTAGTCATGTATATAAAAGAAACTTTATCGTTTTATTGGCTAAATCTCATTTTTTATGCTTTATATTCTTTTAAAAAAGCGACAGAACTCATACTGGCCCTAACAAGACAATTAAAACTAACGGCTTGAATCTGTTTCATATTTTTATTATCCTACTAGTATAGGAATATTGTATTACATTCATGATGGATGTATTAAATGTATTTGTTACAGTCATGATGTACAATTTCGAAAAAAAAAATGAGTCAATGTTCAAGGTTGTGCGCTTTGGATGCTATTCTAAACGTGAATACAAATCTGTGCTGAAAAGTATGTGGCATATTTCTTGCGCATTAGACGCATCTCTATACATATGAAATACTCTTATTTGCCCGCTACTACAGACTTATTTGATAAAGACGTTAAAGCACAATAAGCGCAAATGAGCGTTAAAAGCGGAATGAATTATTTCTGCATGTAAAAATGCTTAGATATAATATTAAATGCAGTAAGATAAAGAGCTTAAATCTCAAACACGTTCATATTACGCATGCATGTGTCCAGCTGTTCTTTTCCGCCGTCCGTGCGACATGATTCATGTTATCTAACACTTGTCACTTGCCATTTCCGACTCACACACTTCCGTTGATGGGAAAAAGACGAGCCTACAATGTCGCTCAATGCCTTTCTCCAGCTTCTTAATTTTGAATTTACAATATCGTGACGTACTTTCAGATGAAGTCAATCCTGCGTCATTCCTGCGCACACGCCGACGATTTTCAACAGCCCGTCGGGATCACTTAAAGAGACAGCGCGCGTGTGGCGCATGCTCAGTCGTCCACCTAGCGCCCCACGAGGGGTCGCAACGCGTGAGGTAGGGGGTTTCTGAGGGGGTGGGAACAACGTGGAGAACATCCAAAACTCTCCACACGAGCTTTGCAGAATAATTCGGCTTTCAATTCACACTCTTGTCATTATCTCCTCACTGACATCATGCAGGGATTACCCCGCATGCTAAATGAACAGGAGATTGTATGAGGAGAAAGGCTAAAATGAAATCTTGGGATGGGTTCTAGTAATGCAGGCAAGCATGAATAAGTCGTACTTTACTTTAAAAGAATAAAATAAACATGTAAGGATACAGAACATCAACATTTCAACTCAATTGCCAATTGTTTTCAATTGTTGTTTCTTATTTCCCTCCCTCTGCACATTCGCCACCTGCCTAATCCTGACTAATTAAACAAACTTAATTAAATCTAACTGATTTTAGCTATTATTATTTTTATTACTACAACAATCACAAATGTATAACTATTTTGAAGTGGTAAAAATCAATCCCCGTCAGCACCATGGACAGCACAGGCAACACATGCATTTCAAGCAGAAAACAAACCATAATCTTTGAAACCTAAAGGGATAGCTCACCCAAAAATGAAAATTCTGTCATCAATTACTCACCCTCATATCGTTTCGAACCGGTGAGACTTTCTTTCTTCTGTGGAACATAAAAGAAGATAATTTGAGAAATGTCTCAGTATCTTTTTGTTCACACAATGGAAGTCAATGGTAACCAAAACAGTTTGGTTACCGACATTCTCCACAATATCTTCTTTTACGTTCTGCCAAAGAAAGAAAGTCATACAGGTTTGAAATGACATGAGGGCAAGTAAATGATGACAGAATTATTCCTTCAAAAGGAAAGTTACCCAAAAATGAAACACTCATTCTCATGTTGTTCCAAACTTGTATGACTTGCGTTCAGAATTGCATCATTTTGTCATACAAATAAAAGTGAATGGTGACTGACTCATTCTGCCTCACATCTGAGGCTATTCTACATACATCTACTTTTGTGTTTTTACAATGGGTTTGATTTGAAACAACCTGAAGGTATGTAAATCATGACAAAAAGTCAATTATTGGGTCACTATTCCTTTAAAAACTGATTTAGTCGGCACATAGAAAAGTCCCATTGTTTTCTGTCAACTAGCAGAGTCTTTCGCAAGTCATATTTCATTTTCAAATCTCACCTCCGAAATGAGAAAGTGTTCTATGATTTGACAGCACTTTCAATCGCTCACCTATTTGAATGCAAATGAAGGCCACTTATAAAAACTCACAGTTAGTCACTGAGCATTGCATAAACAGAAATACTGAGTAAAGGCTGGAATACACTACACGACTTTTAAAATCTGAACAGATTTTTAAAACACTAGATATCATACACTTACCGACTTTGTAAATAGTGACAAAGGAAAACTGGGCATCATACACTACGCGACTGAAGATCATACACTACCAGACTTCAAAGTTGTTCCGATCACAACGAACTCATGCAGAAATGTGCACCTTGTTGCTAGGAGACGCATGACAAATGAAAACAATATGTGTTCTAAAATCGGCTGAAAATATCAAACATGTTTGATATCCTCCGACTGGATGGAATCAAAGTCTGAAGCTAAGAAATCAGAGTCTGTGACCATCATACACTACCCGATTTTCTGTGGAATCTGTCAGCTGTGATCTGCAGACTGGCTCTGACTTTCCTCAACTAGCGTCAACTTGTTCAGACTGGAAAATCGGGAGAAAATCGGGGCAAAAATCGCGTAGTGTATTCCAGGCTTAACACAACAGCAACAGGAAAAAAGATCCTATATAATGACTACAGGGTTACACTAAGCGGCACCTCTAGTGACACTTTAGTTTTTCCTCTCGGCTCCGGCGGCAGTCAGTTTATGATGTCACGACACATAACATCAGCAGCATGGACGTCACTGTTATGTTACTGAATTAGGCTTGCATAACCTCCTACCATCACAACCACCAACAGCTAATATCCTGGGAGTGAGTCAGTCCGATAATCTCCACTGCAATCAATACAGAGTTGTGGAAGCGGGCCATGCCATTATAGACTCTCGTGGTGTCATTCCGGGCCAGGAAAATTGCTTTCCTATTTATAGCTGCCATCTGAGATGCTTGCTTATTGTTTAGAGAGATTTTCAGACAGTTAGATAGCTCTTTTGTTTATCAAAATACTAAAATTTAGAGTATTTTACATTGGAAATGAACATAAATGCTTCTTAAAATGATTTTTTTATTTATTTCCAAGGCTCAGAAACAAGACGTATAATAGTAAATACATGGAAAAAGTACATTCAAAAAGTGCGAATGTGTCCAAGGTCAGTGCATCAATACCTTGGCTCTAGACTGCTTACTGCTAAATGTGCCTGAAAGTACAGTAACAGTCTACAGTCATGGCTACTGACGTCTGGCAACCTTCCACAGACTATTCAGCTGCTGAAAGAATATGGAGAACCTTGTAAAGTCCACACAGGCCTGGTTAGTACAGCTTTAAGAACAGTGAGCAGGAATCTGTGTCATCTACCCTGGAAACCCCTGTGCTGAATATGTGGGCCGTGTCGTAGCCGGCCAGCCAATCAGGTTAGCTTGTCTACAGTTTCCACTGCAAACCTTTCTTTCCTCTCTTGCTGTCTCCATGGCGACCGTGGCATTAGATTGTTACTGTAGCAACAGCTCTTCTGGTAACAGTCTACAGCCATGGTCGCTAGGGGGCAGAAACTTCAGCATCTCACACATCCATGCTTTAAATGTTTTATAAGCCACTACTTGTCTCTGTCCTGATACAAATGTGTTATTTTTAATTGAAGTTATTTTTTCTGTATTTAGTACATAATTCATACCAGGGTGAATTATGCATTTTATTTTATTAACTAGCTTTGATCAATGGAAACATCTCTTTCCATCAACACAGACACTCTGTCTAGACACTGTTATTATTATTATTATTATTTTAAATTTAGTATTTAGAGCACTACTAAATTAATTCTAGGTTGTATTATTACTATATATATTTATATATAATTTTAAATGAACTAGCTTTGATAAATGGAAATGCCTCTTTTGTGTACCAGTTTGCATATACTACACACAAAATGTATTTTTTTCTGGTAATATGAAAGTATTTATTTGCATACTAGTACCTCACTACCAAGTAATGTAATTTTGCATTATGCTATTTGTATAAATTTGTAAAAATAATAATAATAATAATCTGTTGAAATATATTTTTTCAGGCCTTTGGCATCCTATTTTCATCACACTTATGAATGCCCTAAATTTCATTTTGCATATTAATTAGGATGGGTAGTGTGAGAATTGGGACACAGCCAGAGTGCTCACTTGAGCTTTCATCTGCTGCCTGTGTTAAGGTGCTATATTTTGCTGTATATTTTTAGAAAGTTTAGTTACAGTAAAATATATGTTAAATCAAATGTCTAACCTTACCTCCTCAGATGTGGACACATATTTTAATGATAAGTTCTGGAAACCAAAGCACACATTTATTTACTATGAATTAAGCACTATCCCCTTAGAGTATCTAAATAAAATTGCTATTTGTTTGTCAGTTGTTAAATAGAAAAGTGCAAGTGTAAAATGTGGGGCATAATTTGAAATATGTTTCTGAATTAAATGGCCTAGATTATAATCAAATCTTATCATTTTAATTAGGCAGTATTTTGTTACTTAGTCAAACATGTAACTTTCTACACAGAAATTACTAGTATTTTACAATTACAAAGAAATGCAAGAACACATTGAATTAAACATGACTGAAATAGTATTTTCTCATAAAACTTTTTTTTATTTATTTATTTATTTTTATACGGTGCATATGTTAACTATTTATCACAACACTACATTTATACTGTAAGGCAGGGATGGGCAACTCTGGTTCTGAAGGGCAACTGTCCTGCAAATGCATTTCAAACACATTTCAGCTATCTAATCAAAGATTACAGAAAAAAAAAAAAAAACAGAAAAAATAACAGGTATGTGTGTTTGTTTAGGGCCGGAAGTAATATCTGTGAAATAGTGGCCTTCCAGGAGTTGCCCGTTTCTGCTGTAAAGTCTGTTGTTGGTCAGAGATTATGGACGTAACTGTCTGATGCATTGAAATTTAGCTCAGATTAGGCCAATTATCAGACCTCTACCTCTACTAAAACAATATTTCATACTGTATATTGAGCACTTACATATTGTATTAATATTGGCCATAACCACGTATCTGAATGTATATTGTCTATTGTCTTTTTCATATGAACAATGTATATAACCTTTGTAATGCAATGCAATTTCATTGGTTGCATATTTTTGTAAGAACAAGTATAATATACATGGTTATAATTAATAAAGTAATTTCATAATTCAATGACAATCTCTTTTGTTAATGCAAAATTAAATGATTAATTTGTAAAGGTAGGCAAGTGGTTTATAAATCATAATGACTCCCTGTGAAGCAAATGTCATCATGATGCTCCAGAACACACACACACACACACACACACACACACACAAACAGAGAGAGAGAGAGAGACTCTCCATAGATGTAAAGATTTTTTTATATTGAGCTAATCAAATGTTGTATCCCCTAAACATAACCTGCACAGAAACCATTTTGCACACTTTAGTATGTTGTAGTATGTTTAGTATGTTTTAAGCCATTTGGTTTATGAGAACACTATTGTTTTAAACCGTATACAATCACACACACAAACACGCATTCACATACACACAAAACCTTGAGTTGTTTTTAAATGTTATAAATAAATGTGAATCATCTCACAAGATTCTTCAGGGAAAGAGCATATTAATAAGCATTTCAGTAATATTAAAAAAAGAGAAGCATTTTGGTCTAATCCATTTCACTGTTTTTCATTTAACTAAATAATTGTAATTGGTTTGATATGTATTCTCTGTGTTTCTGAGTTAAGTCAATTAACCAAAGTCAATCAGAGAGAGTGAGAGTTTCTGTGAATCTGCATATTAAATCTGGAGTGAATAGCCATAGGCTTTTTCATTAATATATTTAAGTAGACCCAGAAAAGGCATTTTAGTGAATTAAAATGACAAAATATGGTTTGAGATTACTATGTTTACTTATTCTGTACCCTTAGAGGAACAATTAATGTAAGTAGAATCAGATGTGGTTGCATTTACTCAGATGAGTTGATATAATTAAAAAACAAGTATATTTAAATGTTTACTCAAATCACTAATATAAACAAAATCATACAAATTGCATTTGTAATTATCTTGAAGGTGTTTTTCTACTAAAGTGAGTTACAATAAAGGTCATGCATTCCTCTGTATGGAGTATTTTTCCTTGTGCAGAAACAGTCATCATCACATGTCGATGAACAGATTTTCTAAGTATGTCTGAGAGAAAACAGCCAAATCACGAGCAAACAGAGACACCCTAATTGGACTGTCCTTCAAAAACAAAGAACTTCAAGAAAGATTGTTAATAGAAATACGTATGATTCACCAAGCTGGTATCTCCAACAGCCGGTAATAATGTAAAGGAAGATGCTAGAGGAAAGAAGCGGCCAGCGGTGGTAAAATTGAATCGTAGTATTGTTTGCTGGATTGTATAGAGGTGTTTTTGGCCGTAACATACAGGACAGACTGACCTCCCACACATAATTACTCATCTCCTTTCAACACTTTATATTTCTCCCTCACTTTCACAGTTCATTTTCATCCATCTTCTCCAATTTACCTCATTTCAGCTCTATATGATTCACTTTAGCAGATTATAGTTTCTCTGTAACTATAACCCAAGGCTTCAGATCACATTTACATTATATTTACATTTAGTCATTTAGCAGACGCTTTTATCCAAAGCAACTTACAAGTGAGGACAATAGAAGCAGTCAAATTCAACAAAAGAGCAATAAAATGCAAGTGCTATGACAAGTCGTGGTTAGCCTAATGCAGTACACGTAAGTTTTTTTTTTGTTTTTGTTATGTATATAATAAATAAAAAGAAAACAAGTAGAATAGAAAAAGAACAGAGAAAGCTAGTGTTAGAGGGTCAAGTGTTTTTCAAATAGATAAAATAGAATTCGAATTTCATTTCACTCCTAACTGGACTGTCATTTTGATCACTTTTGGTCCTCTTACTACATCAGATATAATTTATTTTCTCTTTCTACGTTTTAAAAAATCAGAAAACAATGTACAACACCATGTATTTTGCATTTCATAACTGTACATAGGCCTATAACTAACTAAGGCCTAGATTTAATATACCAACCTACTGCAACTACATTAATCACTGATAACCAGTGTTAAAATACAGATAGTAAAATGATGAACTAAAGTTAATCAAGATTGACATTCACTGAATAATGGCTAATAAACATTTATTGACTGCATAAGTTACCCACACTACATCAGGGCAATACACAATATTAAAATAATGACATATTACCTAAATAAAGTAACACAATAATGCACATAACTTATTGTAGTAAAAACACCATACTTTAAAAAAAAAAAGTAATTTAAAATTACATGTATTATCATATTCATTCATTTTTCATTTATAAGGAATGTAAGGAAATTTAACAGTTCTTTTTGACTGAAATTACTAATTTTTGTTTTCTGCAGTGTACAGCTGCTTTTATAATATATAAAAGCAGCAATAACATATCAAATTTGTGTGTGTGCCTTACATTCAGATATTCAATAACATCTTTCACTAGGATTTTATGTATATACTGGGGTACTTACACTATTACGCTTTGCATGTAACATGTAAATCGAGTCTTGCTTCTGATTAAATAACACTGCAAATAATGATTCCCACTGGAATCCTTTATTGCCAAGGACATGGTTTCATCTGATTCCAGGAAAGTGGTCTTAATGTTTTAACGGATAATCTAATGAGTCTGGAGTGCAATGAAATTAGAGGAAGTGGGCTAATCTGCAGTGAATATGGAGTGGTGTTGATGTGACAGAGCGGGTCTGCGGTCATGTGGCCGGCAGGTAAGGAGTGTATCTAGGAGCCCCTGCTGAGAACACTAAAATAAACTCAAATGCTTCTGTTCTTCATGGCCACTGCACCATGTCTGATAGAGATGGTTAGAATCCAGTCAATAGATCCATTTTGTCCTTGTTTGTGGGTGGGTGAAGTGTGTGAGGATGAGTATACAATTAGGACATAGATGGCATACAAAAGAGGAAAATTGAGAAAATGGAAGCGAACAAGAAAATAAAGCTCAGAAACATGATAGCGACAGAGGTGACTCAGCGTTTCCTGTAGCAGGAAGATAAACACTTTGCCAGGCACTTGACGAAAGCGGCCCGTTCCCGCTCGAATCCAATCAGAACAGAGACAAAAGCTCAGATACAGATGCACACAAACACACACTGCACAATAACAACACACTCTGCCAAGACATATGGCTTTTCATAGGCTAAGGATATAGGCTGGATTAAAAAAAAGTCTCATTTTATAGGAGTTACAGCTTTTATAAAAACCATACTTACTGTCACATTGTTGGCAAAGTACAATCTATAGTGTGACGTCTTCCTGGCCACAGCAGTTTCAGATAGAGAGCTCTATTTCTAAAGACTCTCCATAAAAAATACTAGGAATGCGCAATATATTAATGGTCATAATGGTATTGAACAATAAATGTGACTTTTTAATGTTATCAGTATCAGTTTGTTAAATAAAATGTACCAATTAGTGCTGTTAAACGATTAATTGCATCCAAAATGGAAGATTTTGTTTACATAATATATGTGTGTGTACTGTGTATATTCATTATGTATATATAAATACACAGACGCGCATGTATATATTTCAGAAAAATTGTATTAAATATATTTATACAGTATATAATATAAATTATATGAATATATACATGGAAATACTTTCAAAATATATACTGTGTGTGTATTTATACACAGTACACACATATAGTATGTAAACAAAACCTTTATTTTGGATGTGATTATCACGATTATTCCTTTGACAGCACTAGTCCCAATGCAATTGTTCAATTTAATATATTAATTAAAATAACAAAATAATTGATTTGAATAAAATGCTTAATCAGCATTATAATTAATAAGAGTCATAAGTAAGATTATATATAAGTAATATATAAGTAATATAATCTTATATTTATAACTTAAAGAAACTATTACTATTACTGCAACTAATAATAAAAAGTAAAATATTTACATTTTTTGTTTTCTAAATTTATTTAAAAACAGTTTAGCCAATCAATTAACTATATCATCAAATATACCATATTAATAATTATAACTATACTATATTACTAATAATTACTATATTATATACTATAATAACTACATATATTCTACATTCTTCATTCTATTTTTCCATTCAAATAAACAAATGTAAATTTTATGATTGAAGGCCAGCATCACTGATATCAATACTACTGATGTCTCTATAAAATAGTTTTTTCCCCTGAATATTTAACCATTGACTGTAGCCAGTCAGCATTACAGTATAATTTAGATCTATAAATTTTAACATTTATTAGACTTAACTTCTAATTTAAGTGAACTTAAAACAATCATCACATGAACCTATTATAATAAATTACATATTTAGCTACTTGTGCCCTTCAGCAGAAATATACAGAAAATGAATACTTACCAAACACTAAATTCTAAATTAAATATATGAACCCCTTACAGCTATAAAAGTTATTGATTTCCTTTTTTTTCTTTGGTTCTTGGATTAATAGACATCACAGCAGCTGGTTATTAGCTTATTTGCCTGCTATAGCTTTAAAAGCTGCTGCTGCTCTCTTTACCTTTTCTGACCCACTTCAGGTCTTAAAGTCTCTACTAATGAGCGGACGAGTTGAATCGGGTGTTTTAGATGAGGGAGACAGTGCTGGGGTGCCTCAGGACAGTTTTTAAAACCATTTTAGAGACATGTTCTTAAATGTGACGCATATATAACATATTGCATGCATGCACGCAGTTTTAAGGCAGCTTTAATCGCCTTTTTGGTAACTTCATGCTTTAACTGACGGCATAACTAGGACATTGCATGCACGTAGTTTCTTTTGCTGTTTGATATGAAATGATACAGGCTACAGAGCGCGCCGGCACCTTTGTGCGTGTATTTGAAGAGCGCGCGCTACGAGCACAGTATCTTTTCCGCGCTCGTTTGACTCGCGCCTGGCGCGGAGGCGAAGTTATAGAGCGCGTCTGAAACGTCTCCCGTTTGATGTGGTCATAAAGACTTTCTGCATCTAAATAAACGCAATCCTTTTCAAGAAAAAAGAGACAGAGGCAGCAGTTGTGAATGGGGTGGCCAACCCTAGCCCCGCCCCTGCGTTAATTGCGTTAAATATTTTTAACGCGTTAATCAGAAAAAAATTAATCGCATGCGTTAACGCGCTAATTTTGACACCACTAATATATATATATATATATATATATATATATAAAGAATGTAGAAATAAAATGCATGTATGATACACACACACACACACACACACACATAATCATCAAAAACCCTATATGGGTAGAGACTGAGTCATCCTGCAAACATAACTAACCTCAACATCTGAAGGTAAAACATGAAGAACAATACATATAAAGAAAAAACCCTGAAAGAACTAAATGAAAAAGCAGATAATTTGAGCAAATTTACTCAAGAAGGCTTCCTTCTTCTGAGGAACAGATGCACATATGGTAAAAATCATGAGATTCTTGATGAACGTTTGCTAGTCCTCATGAGCTCAGCATGCATGCATTGGCAGAGAGACAGAGAAATCCGAGCATCTCTCAGCTCATCCTGTCAATTCTTGTGCCCTTCCCATGAGACAGGAAATGAATGCCTACAGCCACAGAAATGTGTGAGTGTGTGTGGAGGAGAGACATCCTCATCACATCTGGAAGTGATCGCCACACCAGCAACTAAAGCACATTGGGTTCTCATACACTGCCATGCAAAATAAAGCAATAAATCAATCAGCAACAGCAAACAGCATTGGCTGAACTATCAGGTAACACTGGCTATATGATCAGGCAGACAGCATCACCTAGTGGACATTGATAAATAGGAATACCTAACCTGAAGAAATACTGAAAAGCTGTATTTAATACACAAGTAATCAAATAAAATGTACTAACATCTATAAAGTGATACAGAGAGACTGGCAATATGACCAGGCCTGCCTGCAAACTCAGCAAAACCTCCATTGATCACTGTAGAACTTTGAACATCAGACTATCACAATGGTCTATGCCTTCCTTGACCCCTGGATGTTTATTTATTATTTTGAACAATTTTATGATGCTAAAATACTACTACTGCTACTGCTATATTAATATTTTACTATTATTTTATTATTGTTGTTATTATTTAGAAATTAGTAACCAATAAATAGAAAATAACAATTACTCCTAATAATATTCCTAATAATTATTATTCCATAAATGTTGGACTGATTTAAAATAATAATAATTACTATTATTATTATTATTATTATTATTATTATTTTAATAAAAATATAGCAACCAATAAACATTAAAACTAATAATTATTCTTATTTATATTCCTAATAATTATAATTACATAAAGTGGGCCTAAATAATAATAATAATAATAATAATAATAATTATTATTATTATTTTGGACTAATTGCTAATAATATTTATTCAATACATTATTTATATTTTATTATTATTATTGTTATTAATTACAAATTAATAACTAATAAATAGTAAATAATAATTAACAATTATTCCTAATTATATTCATAATAATTATATTCCATAAATATTGGACTGATTTATAATAATAATAAGATGATGATGATTATTATTACTGTAATAAAAATAGCAGCCAATAAATATTAAAACTAATAATTATTCCTAATTATATTCCTAATATTTATAATTACATAAAAGCGGGCCTAACTTAATAGGAGTAAATCCTTCCATGTTTAATCTATTTACAAATATCTTATTTTGATTTTAAAAAGTCAGACTAAACAAAAACCACATATTGTATTTATAGCATCTTTTCTTAAAATAAATAAATAAATAAATAAAGGAGATTGAGTAACAAAGAGAAGAGAACTAAAGGGGTTAAAGTAGTTTGACAGAGGCCTGTTCTGATAGTCTTACACAGAGTCAGCATCTTCAGTGCCAGATTCACAGGAACATGGCTGCTTTCCTGGACACAGATCATATTTAGTCTCAGACTATAAAAGATTTCACTATGAATAATTACTACTGACAGCCAAAGTTCGTCCAAAACTCTGCCTAATCCGCTTCAGGGAAATTGGCTCCATGTGTTTCAGTTGACTGCTGATCCATCCTGGATTTCATTGTTCGGTGATTACAAAAGACAAAATATATACTGGCATTCATACAGCAGCAGTTAATCAAAGTCTGACAGCAAATTGTAAACATTTAATTTTATTTTGCGCGTAACTAAAACACATCCTGTACAAAACATTCAAAGAGCTCCTTTCAGTTGGAGAACCTCTCATCCCGGCATAATGGGAAACAAAAAAGTCAGAGTTGGAATTCAGAATGAGTATTATCTTCCTCTGCAGAAGAGTAATTCTGAACACGCTCTCATTTCCCGTTGTAATTTTGAAAGGATGAAGGTCACTTATGCAAAGTGGCTGGCAGCTCCTTTCTAAGTGAGGGACAAGATGATTACGTTAAACTAAAGCCACCCACACGCCGCAAGATGAGACATTGTGCATTCAGGGTCAGCGTTTCTTTTTCAACGGATTATCTATGTCTCACACACACCAGTGACATGTCAGCGCACAAAACACACACACACACACACACACATACATACATACAGACTTCCTCACATTTTTGTCTTTCTCTCACACACACAGACTTATTCGTTCTCTCTCACTTGCATGTTTTTGCATCTCTCACTCATAGTCCGTGTCAACCGAGGGTTGATTTGATGAAGTGTGTTGGGCTGTGATGTCCATGGTGAGATCTGATTGGCTGGCTTGTCTCCTGCAGATGTCCATGATGATCTGTGGTTGGCCGTGCTAAAAGGGCTGTGTTTATTCCGGCTGGCAGCCACAGGAGGCGCTCTGCTCACGGCCACAGCTCCTCACCTGCTGACCGGCATCTGAACCCACCTTCTGTGGGAAGACAAAGAGAGATTACTGTAAGTCCAAGCAAACTACAAAACAGAAGGTCATCGCCCTATTCGGATTTAAAGAATCACAGTTTCTTGTTTCTGTTGTGTTGGTGCACAACTAATCACACACTAAATGCACCTTTTTCTGCTTTCTGATTAAAGCTACGATCATGAAATCTGATTCTGGATTCTGATTCTTGTATTCTGGGTTCTGATTTGATTCTGGGTAAGAGAAACAATATCAAGGATATGTTTGTGTTGTTGTTTTTTTGGCACTAATTTTCAAAGAACAGGAAAATAAATGTCATTGATAAATTTTCTGTCAGTTTGGGGTTGATATATATATATATATATATATGTAAATGCTGTTCTTTTGAACTTTCTATTCATCAAAGGATCCTGAAAAAAAAAACTGTCATGTTTCACTGTTTTCAACATCGATAAAAATCTGAATATTAGATTTCTGAAGGATCATGTGACACTGTAGACTGGAGTAATGGCTGCTGGAAATTTAGCTTTGCCACCCAGGAGAAAATTACATTTTAAGGTATATTGAAATAAAAAACAGTTATTTTAAGTTGTAATAATATTTCACAATATTACTGTTTTTCCTGTGTTTCTAATCAAATAAATGGAGCCTTGGTGAGCATAAGAGTCTTATTTCAAAAACATTACAAAAATCTTACCCCAAACCTTTGAACAGTACTCTAAAATAAATAAATAAATAGCTCTTTAATATGTTATATACATTTAAATACAAATTATCAATGGAAATGTGATTTATCACTGTTAATATCACTGTCTTGTGAATAGCCTCTTTTTTGAGGCAAGAGATATTTGAAACATCAACTGCAACAAAATAAAACAGTTTTGTGCGCTTGGCTTAAAGGGATAGTTCATGTAAAAATGAAAATTCTGTCATTAATTACTTGCCCTCATGTCGTTCCAAACCCATAAGATCTTCAGGAACACAAATGAAGGTTTTTTTTAATGAAATCCGAGAGCTTTCTGACCCTGCTTAGACAGCAACGCAACTACCACATTCAAGGCCCAGAAAGTTAGTAAGGACATCGTTAAAATAGTCCAGGTGACATCAGTGGTTCAACCGCAATTTTAGAACATAGAACCCGGATGTGCTGCACCTTGTTTACAAGCAGAAGACAACGCACGCTGTACATAAAACAGTCTTCGTAAACATGTCTGAAGATTTCGACAGAGAGGATGACTTGCAATTTTTTGCCCATCCTTACTTACTGTATTTGAACCACAATATACAGACGATGAACTAAGAGAGATTGACGTTCTACGCCAGATGCCGGCTCCTGTGTCAGCAGCACCACGATGAACGAAAGTCTTACGGGTTTGGAACGACATGAGGGTGAGTAATTAATGACAGAATTTTCATTTTTGGGTGAACTATCCCTTTAAGAACTGCATTAGACTATCTAATAAAGAAATAAACAACACTGACATCAGGTTTTCCAACATGAAGCATATTAACAAACCAGCAGGATGCTGAATAGTCCTATTAACACTGACCCTTCAATATTTTAAGACAAGGAATATTTCACACATGCTGCTGCTTCTCACTGATGAGCCATACAGGCCTTGAGAAACTAATAACACCAAACATCACTCCCATAAGTACACATGTACACAGCTGATGGTGTGTTTTAGTGCAAGAATAGATGCCTAGATTCTCTGTTAGCACTTCATCACTAGGTGGCACTGTGATATAATTTTCATTACAGAATACAGATCAACATCAGGGACTGTATCTTAAGCTCAGTGGTTCTCAAACATACAGCATGTAGATGAAACTCTGAAAATAAAGAGAATTTTTTAATCATATTTTATTTTTAATACTAGTTAATGTTGTGCATTGCAAACCACATTACAGTCAAACCAAAAATTATTCAGACACCAGATATAATTTTTTGATATTTTTTTACTAGTGGTTGCAGGACACTATAGTTCATTTATGTAAGTGAGGATAGCAAAATAAAGTAAACTGTGACATATTATACCCAAAAGTTCTTCATACAGTGGACTACCAGTAAAATTGATAAAAATTTGGGACCTTGTTTTGTTACATACCTTTCTATCAAAGTTATCTGACATTATCAAGATGAATTTGTTCTGACTCTGACTCTTAACTCTGAGTTCTTGTCATATTTTATTACTATTTTCTAAACTATAGCGAATAAACTGTGCTAATGTGAGAAATGTTGGAAGGTGTCTGAATAAATTTTGATTTGACTGTATATTGGCATTACAGAAAACTAATTTCAATGTATGTGCTGGTGAATCTGCAAATATCATCTCTGATTCATATAAGAGCAAATCACACATGCTTTTTTACAAAAACCTCAACATACACACACCTGCGTGGGTTTGCGTGAAGGCCTTTTAGGTTGGTTGCCTGGGTGATTAGGAGTCCAGGCCCCCAGGCTCTGATTGGAATAGAAATCCATAGGATATACCTCCTGCCATCCCACCTGCTGCAGCGCTACCGCTGCCTGAAAGAGAGAGGGATTTTTAATTAAAGACATCAGACTGCAGTATCAAACGCTGTAGCTGCAAGCCAGAGGAACAGCGAGAATCTTGAGAAAACAACAGGGCAGGGCTGCCAACAGCTGACGGGTCGATACACACATCAGCTATGAGCGCAATCGGATATCAAGGGAGCTCTAGTCAAACACGGTGCTTCTCCTCTAAGAGGGCAAGTCACCTGACTCTCACACCGCATACCACCTCCCGGATGGCTCTACGTATTACCGATGCGCAAAGATCTTCCACACTGGCGAAATGCACTGAGCGGAGCCTCTGAGTCGAGGTGAGATCCATGCTGTTCCATGTGACCTACAAATGCAGACGAATACATTAGAAGGCCTCCAGAGGAATGCAGGAGTTCCTCGTGCATACGGCTACATTACATAAACTCCGGCAGGATCTCACCCGTCAGACTGAGCTGCTTATATGAATAATCAATGCGCCGTGTTCGTCTCCGCCCGTGGGCACATATACCCACTTCACAAGCGAGACGCGCTGTAACGTACGGCTCTAATACCGCGGCAGAAATGACAAACGCCCACGCCTCCGGTGAAGGACTGTCTCTCTCCGCTGACAATACTACAATACCTCACAAACAAATGCTTCTTCATAAATCTCTCTTAAATACCCTTCAAAGCCTAATGCTACAGTCACTCGCTTTTATTGACTGGAAAAGCAACAGTCGAGAGGTTCTCGCCTGAATGTTTTTCTGTGAAAATGGAGGCTTCTGAAATGTAGCAGGCTGCGCATTTAATATATTAACCCTACACTGAAATTTTATAAAATAAAAATATTCTATACATAAAACACGAGTCAGAAGCCTGGACAGACTTACTCACAATTTATTATTAATATTTTGGAATAATAGTTAAAGCCAAAAATAACACAATTAGAGTAAAGGAATTATGTAGAGACCAAAAAGTAAAGAAATTTATACATAGGCACTATGTATAAAAACTAAATATATGTTAATTATTTTAATCGTATTATTATTATTTTTTAAATATATAGTATAGTAATACAAATATATATATATATTATTAAATATTAATAAAATATATTAATAAAATAATAAATTACAAATAAGCATATATATGTATGTGTGTGTGTGTGTGTGTGTGTATATATATATATATATATATATATATATATATATATATATAA
>JAFVLL020027486.1:17468-42544 GCA_021397915.2 Tor tambroides
CTCAACTTCGAATAACAACTGAACTTTGTCCGTCTCATTATTTATGTCATTAGATTTAACTGCAGTACTGCCAACTGGACAGTGGGCGTGCTACACATTCAGGGTTAGAGTTTCTTTTTCAACGGTTTATCTTTGTCTCACACACACCAGTGACATGTCAGCGCACAAAACACACACACACCCCCTCACATTTTTGTGTCTTTCTCTCACACACATACTTATTCTTTCACTCTCACTTGCGTTTTTTCTGTCTCTCACTGTCTCATGTCAAATGAGGGTTGATTTGATGAAGTGTGTTGGGCTGTGATGTCCACAGTGAGATCTGATTGGCTCGCTTGTCTCCTGCAGATGTCCACGGTGATCTGTGGTTGGCTGTGCTAAAAGGGCTGTGTTTATTCCGGCTGGCAGCCACAGGAGGCGCTCTGCTCACGGCCACAGCTCCTCACCTGCTGACCGGCATCTGAACCCGCCTTCTGTGAGAAGACAAAGAGAGATTACTGGAAGTCCAAGCAAACTACAAAACAGAAGGTCATCGCCCTATGCGGATTTAAAGACTCACAGTTTCTTGTTTCTGTTGTACTGGTGCACTTTACACAACTAATCACACACTAACTGCAGCTATTTCTGCTTTCTGACTAAAGCTACGATCTTGAAATCCTAAGCTGATTCTGGGTAATGAAAAGAAACATCAAAGATGAGTTTGTGGTTATTTTTGCACTGATTTTCCAAGATAATGAAAATAAAGGTCGTTGTTAATTTATCTGTCTGTAATTATGGCAGGTTTAAAACACACATATACTCACATAAATAAATGAATAAATAAAACTATCATTTAGAAGTTTGAGGTTAATAAATTATTATTATTATTATTTTTAACAATGGAAATTAATACTTTTATACAACAAGGATGCATCAAATTGGTCAAAAGACATTTATATTACAAATTTCTATTTGAAATAAATGCTGTTACTTCTGAACTTTCTATTCATCAAAGAATCCTGAAGAAAAAAAAAAAACAGTGTCATGCTTTCACTGTTTTCAACATGGATAATAATAAATGTTTTCTGAGCACCAAATCAGCATATTAGATTTCTGAAGGATCATGTGACACTGAAGCAGGGCTGGACTGGGATTAAAAATCAGCGCTGGACAAATCCAGCCAATCCAGCCAACAAGTTCCTTGTGCATGTTTTGCTGGGTTATAGGGCCTTCAATTGGAGTAATTAAATGAATAAATAAAACAGGACAAACAAATAATGATAGATATTACTGAATTCCAGCAAATGCAACAAACTTAAAAATGCAATTTTGTCACATCAAAGGATTTTGTGGCACTTTACAGTAAAGCAATGATTTTGAGCTAGAATCCAGAAAATGTACTGCTATTAAATTCTGTCATCATTTCTTTACTCTCACATCATTCCAAACCTGTACAACTTACTTTCTTATGTGGAACACAAAAGAAGATATTTTGTAGAACGTTACCAAACCATTTTGGATACCCTTGTTTTCTACTGTATGGATAAAAACTTCTTGAATTCCTTAAATTAACTTCTTTTATGTTCCACAGAACAAAGAAATGCATACAGGTTTGGAATGACATGATGGTGAGTAAATGATGACAATTTAAATTTTTGGGTGAACTATTCCTTTAAGAACTTTAACATTTGTAAATAGTTAACACCTAATTTATAAAAGACACTGATAATTATCTTTAATCAGGCTCTTATTGAATTAACATTTTGCCTCAATTAAAATTAATTAGATCTAAACATTTAAACAGAAAGAAGCTATTAAAGCTATTCCGTTAAATTATCCTTTGCCTGAATGAAGTTACTATGGTTCATAGAATCCAGAGTTTAACTGACTAGTATTAGTAAGATGGTGGTCACAACAAATGAACCATGGTCCTCATTACCATGCTTACATGGTTTTTAAAATAAATAATAACAAATGATGGAATTAGTAATTTTAAAAAGCCCTAAAGATATAGAGACTACAAAAAACAACTTCTATAAAAGTAAAATATTTCCCAATATTTAATATGTCACTATTTTAACAATGTCCCTACTACCTTTCTGGGCCCTGAACGTGGTAGTTGCATTACTGTCTATGCAGGATCAGAAAACTCTCGGATTTCATCAAAAATATCATAATTTGTGTTCCGAAGATGAACAAAGATCTTACAGGTTTGGAACAACATGAGGGTAAGTAATTAATGACAGAATTTTCATTTTTGGGTCAACTATCCCTTTAAGAACTGCGTCAGACCATCTAGTAAAGAAAATATCAACACTGCTTTTCATCAGCTTTTCCAACATAAAGCATATTAACAAACCAGCAGGATGCTGAATAGTTCTATCAACACTGACCCTTCAGTATTTTAAGACTAATTAATTCTATTTTAAGAATATTTAACACATGCTGCTGCTTCTCAATGATGAGCAATACAGGCCTTGAGAAACTAATAACATCAAACATCACTCCCAAAAGTACACATGTACACAAGCTGAAGGTGTGTTTTAGTGCAAGAACAGATGCCCAGATTCTGTGTTAGCACTTCATCACTAGGTGGCACTGTGATATAATTTTCATTACAGCATAGCTCAGCATCAGGGACTACATCTTAAGCTCAATGGTTCTCAATATACATACAGCATGTAGATGTAACTATGAAAATAAAGAGTACATTTATTTATCATATTTTATTTTTAAAACTAGTTAACACTGTGTATCTAAAAGCACATTACTTTGGCATTACAGAAAGTGGATTTCAATGTACATGCTGGTGAATATGCATATATGTGACCCTGGAGCACAAAACCAGTCATAAGTCTCACAGGTATATTTGTAGCAATAGCCAATAATACATTCTATGGGTCAAAAAATCATTAGCATATTAAGTAAAAATCATGTGTTCCATGAAGATATTTTATAAATTTCATACCGTAAATATATCTAAACTTAATTTTTGATTAGTAATATGCATTGCTAAGGACTTTAAAGGTGATTTTCTTAATATTTAGATTTTTTTTGCACCCTCAGATTCCAGATTTTCAAATAGTTGTATCTTGGCCAAATATTGTCCTATCCTAACAAACCATACATCAATGGAAAGCTGCTTATTGGAACAGATGATGTATGAATCTTAATTTAAAAAAATTGACCCTTATGACTGGTTTTGTGGTCCAGGGTCACATATTATCTCTGCAAATATTACACAATACACACCCCCCCACCCAGAAAACTCTATACACACCTGCATGGGTTTGCGAGAAGGCCTTTTTGGTTGATTGTCTGGGTGATTAGGAGTCCAGGCACCCAGGCTCTGATTGGAATAGAAATCCATAGGATACACCTCCTGCCATCCCACCTGCTGCAGAGCTACTGCTGCCTAAAAGAGAGAGGGATTTTTAATTAAAGACACCAGACTGCAGCATCAAACACAGTAGCCGCAAGCCAGAGAAACAGCGAGAATCTTGAGAAAACAACATGGCAGTGCTGCCAACAGCTGACAGGTCGATACACACATCAGCTATGAGCGCAATCGGATATCAAGGGAGCTCTAGTCAAACACGGCGCTTCTCGTCTAAGAGGGCAAGTCACCTGACTCTCACACTGCATACCATCTCCCGGATGGCTCTATGTATTACCAATGCACAAAGATCTTCCCCACTGGCGAAATGCACCGAGCGGAGCCTCCGAGTCGAGGTGAGATCCGTGCTGTTCCATGTGACCTACAAATGCAGACGAATACATTAGCAGGCCTCCAGAGGAATGCAGGAGTTCCTCTTGCATGTGGCTATATTACATAAACTCCGGCAGGATCTCACCCGTCAGACTGAGCTGCTTATATGAATAATCAATGCGCCGTGTTCGTCTCCGCCCGTGGGCACGTATACCCACTTCACAAGCGAGATGCGCTGTAACGTACGGCTCTAATACCACGGGAGAAATGACAAACGCCCCCGCCTCCAGTGAAGGACTGTCTCTCTCCGCTGACAATACTACAATACCTCACAAACAAATGCTTCTTCATAAATCTCTCTTAAATACCCTTCAAAACCTAATGCTACAGTCACTCGCTTTTATTGACTGGAAAAGCGACAGTCGAGAAGTTCTCATCTGAATGTTTTTATGTGAAAATTGAGGCTTCTGAAATATAGCAGGCTATGTATTTAATAATTTAGACTCTTATTAACCCTACATAGAAATTTTATATATATATATATATATATATATATATATATATATATATATATATATATATATATATATAAGCAATAAGGTACGAGAGGCCGTGCTGTATCGTGAATAAATCACGGCTGAAGGGCGTTGTTAGGCACGACGCGAAGCGGAGTGCCTGCAACCCCTTCAGCCGTGATTTATTCACGATACAGCACGGCCTCGAGTACCTTATTGCTTTTATAAAACGGTTACCACACAATAAAAATATTAAAACCGAAAATTTATGTACTGAAATGTTACTTTTTTGAAGCAAGTTCGTTAAATGCTGTCCTTCCGCTAAAAAAATAGTTCCTGACAGCAACAGTAAACGGCAAGAGAATGTTCCGAACATGCCTCTCATCTAATGGAGCTTAAATAAAAACAGAGAATAGGAGCTCTTATCATCCGCTGTGTCATTTATTTTTTAAACACCATATATGATATTTTCTCATACACATACATCTGCTTATCTCTCAGCATGAGAAAACGTCTGTTTTCCGTCTTTTAGTTTAAAACAGACCGAATCGCGGCACAGCGTGAATTTGCAAGAGTCATTACAGTGTAAACTGATGGTCATACAGAATCATACCTGAAACAGCGCCGCACACACACAAAGTCTATAGTCTTTGACACACATCAACACATCTCCGCGTGAGAAGCGTTTATTTAGACAGGGGAAGGGCGGGGTCTCAAAATTAAAGATGAAAGATGCAACATAACGCCAGCAGGGGTCACTCATACTTCATTAAATAAATAGCAAGCTACTACATAATACATTAAACAGTTTTGATGCTATTGATTGTTTATGTTGCTAAGGGTGGTTGCTAAGGGTGTTGCTCAGTGATACACAGAACGGTTGGGTGAAGCGGTCATAGCCGTGCTGTATTGTGAATAAAACACAGCTGCTGACCAATCAGAATCGAGGAATGGAACTAACCGTTTTATATATATATATATATATATATATATATATATATATCTATATATCTATATATATATAATTATTTATTTATTAATTTATTTTTAAATACTCTTTGGTCAGAGCTGTGACCAAACTACAAATCAAAAGCCTGGACAGACTGACTCACATTTTATTATTAATATTTTAGAATAACAGTTAAAGCCAAAAAGAACACAAGTGGAAGTAGAAGTATGTAGTGACCAAAAAGTAAAACTTTTTTTTTTTAAATTTATACATAGGCACTATTTCACTATTAATTTTGTAGAAAATTTAATACATATATAATTTTATTTTAATATTTTTAACTAATTATTAATAAAACAATAACAAAATATTACAAATAATTATACACACACACACACACTTACATATTATATACATTTATATATATTTACATATATCATAAACATTATAACAATAACAATTCTAATTTAATAGTCATTACATTGGGAAATAACACAAATGAAGGTAAAGGAATCATGTAGGGATAAAAAAAAAAAAAAAATCAAGAAATGTATACACAGGCATTACTTAAATTTTTATATTTGCTGTTAAATTGTTGTTAATTGTTAACAACAACAACAACAACAACAATAATAATAATAAATCAATAATCAAACTAGGAAATTAAACAAATGGAAGAAAAGGAATTACGTAGGGACCAAAAAGTCAATAAGTTTATAAATGAGCACTATTTAACTGACTATTTTTACATTTATGAAACTAAAAAACTTTAAATATTTAATCCAAAATATAGAATATTATTAAAATATTATTTATCCAATACAAAAAATAATAAAAAAATAAGAATGACACTGTACATGATATATTAACACTGATGTTAAATCATCTTAATAATATTAAATTCATATATATGAATTTCTGTGTGAATATAGTCAATTAGCGATGTTGAAAATGATGAAAAAATGTATTTTTATGAGATAATAAGATCTTGAATGAGCTTTTTATCTGCTTTGGATGTGCTGCCAACACCAGTCTTTCGTTCTCTCTTCTTCCATCCATCCTGTTCTTATTAACCCTGGCACATCCATCTCTCTTTCACTGGCTTTTCTTCAGAGCCGTGCATAAGCCACCTGCTAATCCCTGCTCTGACATGAGAGGCAAGTGTGTCATATTGACTATAAATATATCATGAGACACACTGAAAATGACTGCCCTCTCTCTCTTTCTTCATACTTCACTTTCACACTCCCTCACATCCTCTCATTTCTTGACTTCACAGAAAGACCAAACACAAGCAGAGATGCATTAAGGTGGCAGTTTCTGAAAAGACTTTTACTATGAACTCCATGTTTAAGCAAACCAGATGGGCAGGAACACTGTTACCCCTTTTATTATGGGCTAGGCCTTCACAAAACATCAGCGTGTTATTGCTGCATTTTAATGTATTCTCATAATGCCATATTTGCTCTACGCTTCTACGACACCAAATGCGCTGAGCTCCGGCGTGGGCCAAGCGGCAATGAAAATGGATTACGGAGACGCGTAGAATATGAGAGCCACATATGATTATGCAGTGCTTCAATATGGCTCGACTGAGCATTATCATTATTCATTAAGAGATATGATGCCATAAAAACTCAACATAAATGAGCTTCTCCTGGTACAGTGGGTACATTGTTGCTATAGACCGATATATCGGCCAGGATGATTAATAGGCTGATATTTAGTCATTTTGAGAGGCGTCGGCAGATAACCATGCCTGCTTGGCCGATAAACAGAAGATTCCCCTCACGGCACTTTCCAAATACTGCAAGTTAACAGTATTGTCAATGGATAGTGCACATAGTGAATTTTAAATAAGCACTGCATAAAATATCTTTCTGTTGTAACTGATTATGTTTTAAGACTGTGGACATAATGATGTATGTATACAAATAACAATAGTCATATTGAAATTAACTTTCTGTCCTAATTCTGTCCATTAATTTAGGTTTTATATTTAGGATCTTTAAAAAAAAAAAAAAAAAAAAAAGCTAAATTATATACTACAATTATACATTATACAAGTACAAGTTTGTGGTCGGTAAGACTTGTTTTTTAATGTTTTTGAAGTTATTTTAAGCTTACAAATGCTGCATTTGTTTGATTGCATGTATTTGAGTAATATTGTGAAATATTTTTACGATTTTCTTCAGTGTCACATGATCCTTCAGAAATTATTCTACTATGCTGATTCAGTGCTCAAGAAACATTTCTTATTATTTTCAATGTTGAAAACAGTTGTGCTGAATAGAACATTTATTTGAAATTGAATTCTTTACTGTCACTTTTGATCAATTTAATGTGCCCTTGCTAAATAAAAGTATTAATTTACTGATTTAAAAAAAAAAAAAAATCTTCCTGAACCCAAACTTTTAAACAGTAAATTATAACATAGCACATTAATTTTAAAACACAGTAATATTATAAATTACTACCGTTTGAAATGACATTATTTATATGTTTATTATATAATATAAACATAAAGATATTTATATGTTAAGCCCCATTTTTTACAGCCATCACTCCAGTCTACTAAGAAAATCCTTCTAATGTGCTAATTGGTACTCAAGAAACATTTTAGTAGGGTTGAAAATTGTTGTCACTGTACAGTATCGCATTTTGGTAATAAAACTGACCAAACACAAACATATTTCAGAAAACCCATCAGTCTGTTGTTCTTTTAAGAGATGAAGACTATTTCATGCACTGCTGTATTGAAAAAAAAGCCAGCAAACTGGATCAAATAAGGACAGAGAGAGAAGAGAACGGCCCATGTGCATAACAACAAGAGGACAAGCACATCAGAGCCTCAAGTAGAGTCTCAGCTGGCAGCTTCATTGAACAGTGCACACTAAACACCAGCTTCTGGCCTTTAGGCAGAGTTTCAAAGAAAAAGCCACATCTGACACTGGCAAATAAGCAGAAAATGGTAGACGGGCAAAAAAATATAAAAATAACACATGGGAAACTATTATTATGGATGGGTGATTCTAAGTTTGAGATGTTGCGGATATTGTTTGACCATACAGTAATTCAATCACACTTGAAAGTCTGCAACACTGCCATTGCTGCAAGCTGAGAATTCGCTGACAAATAATGTTTGAAAAATACAGTATTTATTTTGATTTTTTTATTATTTGTAATGCAATATACTGTCATTTGTGACAAATATAATGCTCACTCAGTAAATAAAAGCAAAGATAATAAAAACTGATTTTCTAAATTATTTTTATATAATTATTTTTGAAATGTAAGGCAAATTTCGACAAATATAAAGCAAAACAAATGTTATTTCGATTACAATTGGATATATTTGAATACATTTTTTATTTATAACCCATTTTATAAATGATATTATAATGTATAATATATATATATATATATATATATATATATAATTTTGTATATTATATATTATTAAATATATTACATTTTTAATGTTTTAATATGATTAAAAATTACAGCAAAGAATCTTTGGTGAATAAAACTATCAATTTCTTTCAAAATCACACACAAATAAAGATTATATCAGCTATCTGACAACCTCATCTCCAGATATCAGAATCGATTTTTGTATCAGCCACAGAAAACCCAGTATCAGTCGACCAATAGTATATATTACCGACAGACTAAGCAAGAAGAGTAGCAGGCATCCTAATGAGGTCTATCTGCAGATAAAAATCCGCCAGATGTTTCTGTTTTGCATCTGGGAATGGGGAATAGGGATTTAACCGAGACACCTATCCCAGGAAAAACGCTTGGTGCGTGATTCTGGCTAAGTCCTGTTTTGGCATGACATGAATCGAGATGCGCACTTGCTTCTGGTGATGAGAGAGAGAAAGACACGTTTGGAGAGGTGCCGCAGTTAGTTGGCCATTGGGAGGAGCTACTGTTCCACCCTGAGCTGGCCGACTCATCCCGTCTGTCTCTGAGGAGTAGAGACAGTGGGTAAACAAACCCTGCTCCTTCACTAGCATTAAAGTGTGTGCGTAGATGTTTGTTTGCGAGCTCAAACACATACACACATTGTTCACACAAATGCATACAGAGCCTTTATGTCCCATAGGCACTCATGGCCAGAAACACTCATGACAAACATGACTGGCAGCATGTGGAGTGACGGGGCAGAGGTGAACACCTGCAGTGAAAGTACAGCTGTGTGGCGTGTGTTAAGGGAGATGGGGTTCTTAAGGTCTGTATGGGTCTGTATGTCTTCGCTTTGATACTAAAGTACAGTAAATGGAGGATTGTGCTGTGTGCAAGTCTTGTGTACCTCATATGGAGACAGCAAGGGTTTGGAGAAAGCCGTTCCCCAGTCGATGGAGAGGCGAGGACAAGCGATCTGCACCCACCTATAAAGGAAGATGAGTAAAGAGAGACCTAGTTAAAAAAAAAAAAATAAAACAATCGAAGTGAAAATTGAAATGTTTGCAAACCAGTTTACTTTATTGAGATATGTGATTATATCAGAGTGAGGACAAAATGTAGGGCTTTTTATTCAAGAGGAAATGATTGGATCGCTAAAAGTTGTCTCGGCAGGGTGAAAAGATACAGACAGTGTGGGTGTGTTGTAAAACGTTATCAAAAAATGAAATATAAAGTCTCCATGGGGAATTTTGTGATAACTAAAATGTGGTATGATGTCCTCACTACTGTGACTGGTTGAGGACAAGGTTTTCAAAAATGACATCAAATAAATAAAAGCAGAATAAAGAGATTAAAGGACAAGTGTGAATATAACTGTTTTTCTTTGGAATGACGTGCACTGATGAATCAACCACAATAACACCAGGCATTTAATTAAATGAAATTGATTTTTTGCTCACTGGAAATTGCATATTGGAACCCTCAATTAAGGATGTGCAAAATTATACTTTTCAAGTAAATTACTCTATATAAAATAAATTAAATCTAGTTGACCACTGTGACCCATCTGTGAATATTTAAAAATGAAATAAAATCAGTCTTATTTTAGTATTATTTATATACTATTACAGTAGTTATTAATATTTTGAATTAACTTTTGAATAAATAATATAAATACATTCATAGACATAATAATGTAAATAAATAAATATTTGAATTAGCTTTATTTGTACTTTTACAATTTTAATTTTAGTTTGTTTCTAGTACTGTTATTTTTTTAAATATTTACATGTAGTTTTACCGGTAACCGGATACCGATAACCATAAAAATGGCACCGATAATCAGTTGACGCCTAGTTTGAAGCTTCATTTTTATTTTAGTTTAAGAATTTATTTCAATTTGTTTCCTAGAAAACGTTTATAATTTTCATTAAAGCTTTTTTAAATTGAAGTGTTTCATATAGTATTTATATTTTATTTTATTTCAGAGTTATTTCAATTTACTGATTAGCATTGATTTTTAATAGCATTAGTTAACAACAGGGTTATTTTTTTTTTAACTAAAACCATAAAAGCATTTTTGCTAAATTAAACAAAATAAAGTAAATGTTAACTGAAATAAAATACAAAACTTTAATTTTCTTTATCTAGTTGCCAAGGCAACATTTCTCATTTTCAGTCGCTTGATGCACTAAAATATATAAAATTGAAATAAAACAAAAAATATATAAATAAAAATTCAAAATATGATTAAAAACTATAATAGTATCTCAATGATACAAAAATAACACTGGTTAACAGTAACACTGAATAAAATGTACCTTATACTATTTAAGACGTGTGAAGGAAAAGTGAGCCCCACACACACACACACACACACACACACACTTGAGGAAGCAGAGCACAGCTTGGCTCGCAGGGAGAATGTGAATGTGAATATGAACTGCATTGATGTGCAGTGCTGATGCTCTCTCCTGTAAATATGAGAGTAAATCTGCACTGGCCTAAAGCTTCCCTGCAAAGCATTATTACTTAGACAAGCATGGAGTCAAATAAAATAAAGAAAGAGCGGGGAGAGGAGGGGGAAAAAGGAAAGAGGGTTGAGTGAGAAAGAGGCAGCGATAAGAAAGGGTAGGTGAGCAAAAACAACTGCACTGCAATGCCCTAGTCTCCACGGAGCTACCCTACATAGCAGCCAGACTGGGCGGCAGAGAGAGAGAATAAGAAAGAGAGAGAGAGAGAGAGAGAGAGAGAGAGAGAGAGAAGGAGGGACAGAAAAGAATAACAGTGACATGAGAGGTGAGAGAGGGCTCAGAGAGTCACATGAGGAACAGTATGAGTGATCGTTGGCAGGCAGAGCGAGAGAGTGTCTAGAGAAACTGCATTTGTCTTTTGAATGTGTGTTATGAATACAGAAGCACTGGAGCTGGAATTGTGGGTATTCGGATGCCTAATGTTAAGTAAGAGAACATTGACTGGGCTTCGCACACCTGCAGCTAAACGCCACACTTGGGAAACCGACAAGACAGCATAAATGTATTTTAAGTGGGCTTTAACAAAGCATGCAGTCTTGCATTAAAAAAAGCAAGATGTACATCTCATACAAATAGTAATTTCACATAAAATGTCTCAAGTGTTGGGGAGTAACTAGTTACATGTAATGGAAATGTAACTGTAATCTGTTAAAGTTACTGAGAAAAAATGTGTAATTAAACTACAGTTATGAAAATGTTAATTACAAAGGGGGTTACATCTGAATATTTACACACACACACGCACACACTCACACGCGCACGCGCACACACACGACTGATTTCCTTCTCAAATTGCATTGACTGCTCTAAAATATGAGACACCAATGTTTCAGGAGTTTAGGACACAGAATAGGACATGTTTATTTGATCACTTTTTTTTTCCTATTTGGGTTTATATGCTTTATTTCCTGTCATAGCTATGCAAAAATTTGATTTCAAAAACAGCATCATAGCTATTAAACTATATCTTACGATTTTAAATCATAAAAATTGTATTTATGTATAAAAATGTATTTAACCTCAGAACAATCAGGTGCTAAAGTCTGATTTTGTGGTGGCTGCACTTTAAAACGTAATTTTTTAGCATCTTAATTCAAGTGATGAAGGATTTTGAGAAGTCTGACAGTAATCAGTGTTGAGTACTACTGTTAACCCTGCCTGGTTTAAATGTTTGAAATGATTAACAGTTGAAAACATTCGCTAGAAATTTAAAAAAGTAATCAAGTGTAATCAGTTACATTAAAGTAATTGAAATAGTTACACTACTTATTACATTTTGAATAGGGTAACCTGTAATCTATAACCTATTACATTTCCAAAGTAACCTTCCCAACACTTCATGTCTCTCTCGCTTTGTATGTATATATGTATGTATATATATATATACACACACACACACACAAATATACACATGATATACAAATGTATGTATATATAATATGTAGACTATATGATCTATAAATACACACGAAATCTGTACCTTTTTAATTAATTTATTCATTTTTTAAATTAGCTATCTAAAGGTTTATAGAGGTTGAAGAAGCTGCAAATTTTATCTGGATTGTCTGGCAGGTCTGACTGTAGCTTTACTTGGAACCTTTATAACTGGGTTAAGAATGTCTTAGTGAGTAACAGATCCATAATGCAAATTTTAGCGTTGCTGGTTTAAATGTCTGTCGGTTGATCCAAAGATGTTTGCAAATGCAACTGGTCCTCATGACCCCTCTAATCTCAGCCTCGAGCGTGACTCTTAATCCTTATTTGCTCCAGGGGGTTGCATCATGGTACAGTTTACCCATCGGCAAATGATCCACACACCCTTAAGGCAAATAAATGAATGGCAGTACATTAATGAAAACCTTTCGAGACTTCTTAAAAAGAAGAAAAAAAAATCTCATTAAACAATGGATGCATTTGTTTTAATTGGTCACAGACTCATGCAACAGCTGCCTTACTTGACTACTGTGTGTGGGAATTTGGTTAGTTTCACAGTGCCAGACGTTTGATCAGTATAAAGTCTGACCCATATTCTGCCTCACTCTAGCCAAAAACCACCCACAGAAAGGGGCTGCCTGATGGACATGTGAAAGACCAACCACAGTTTTTGACGTGACGTTTGGCAGTGCACACAGATCCCAGAATAACAGGGTCATCTGACACTGAGGGTCAAAGTTTGGCTGGTTAGCATGACCATGTAACCCCTGCTGGTAGATGATGTAACTACACCATCTGGACTCAAAAGGAAACTTTTTTCATTGACCGCGATTCAAACAGACAGAACACAGATTCTGACAGAACACAATTTGCTTTGTAGTTCATTATACCTGGATAGGTAAAGTTTGTCAAGACAAACTTTGATATTGTCTTGACAAAGTCTTGTCTGAAAGTTCTTAATTTTAAAAGCCTAAAGGTTTACAGCCTATACAGTGAGACAGACAAATAAACAAAGATCTATCTATCTATCTATCTATCTATCTATCTATCTATCTATCTATCTATCTATCTATCTATCAACAGCATCCTCCAGGTAATAGAGACCTCCTTGGGTAACACTGTGTGGTTACAACCTTGTCTAGATTTAGAGAAATCCCAAGCAAAAATCATACAAAATAGAAAGCAGCAAAAAGCAAAGGCAGAGAGCTGAAGGCAACGGGAGTCTTCCTCAGAAGTCTTGTTCCAGACACGCACAGACAGAGAGAGAAATAAGGAATGGGTGGTACATGCAAATATGAACTTCGTATCTGTAGCAGAATCGGATTTCAAACATGCAAGAGGGTTGAGGCTGCATCGGGAACCTCAGCACGCCACCAAATTCAATTTACAGGCTTATCAGAGCCAGCATCTGTCCCCTCGCCAGAGACAGCCCTCGCTGCAGGGAGCCATACGGGCAGAGACACACTCCTCCGTCTGGCCGCATCAAGCCCATTCTCCCAATCCACTTCTGCTTCTCGGAGAAAAGGAGAGGTCAAAGACGTGTAATGATGCCTGTTTTGCTTCCGCTGAAATGGCCCCATCAGCATGTGAAGGCAGACCTGATGAGGGCACGTTCCTGCTGATCCCCTAACCGCCGCCTGAAGGTGGGGGGGCCAAACTTCACATCAAAAGGGTCTAATTGAAGGAGGAAGAGGAACGGGAGGTCTGCGGTGACTGCAAGGGGGTTTTCCTCATGCTGGAGGGAGCAGCAGCCCCAGTCGGCTCTCCTCTCTCGGAGTGGAAATAATGGATTTTAATTAGCCACTCGACCTGCAGCATACAATAGCACAATTAACCTTTCCGATCCACAGGGAAATAGGCACCGGTGCCTCCAAACATCACTTAAAGCCGACAGTGATGTGTAATTACATTAGGCTTACAATAAAGGGCATGTATATGCGCCGGTGAATGCTGGAAGGAAACTTTCTGAAGTTTTCCTGAAGACAGCCATCTGGATTTGCTTTAGATGTGCGAGCAAGGAGATGCAGGTTAGCTAAATCTTGTCTTAAATAGTCACAATAATGTGTGATAATGAAAACTTGGATCTTAAGCAAAGGTTTTTGCTCTATCTTGCTGAAAAAAGCTAAAACCAGCCTAAACTGGTTGGCTGGTCTTAGCTGGTTTAAGCTGGAAGTAGCTGGTTTTAGCTGGTCTCCCAGAAGTGGTCCAAACCCATCTAAAACTAAAACTGGGTGGTCAGAACCCAGCTAAAACCAGCCAACCAGCTTATGTTGGTCTTAGCGGTTTTCTTTTTCAGCAGGGATATCCTCAAATGCTAATAGCAAACATCAGTTAGCATAAAAATAGTGTAAAAGGTAATCTGTTCTGGTGTGTTGTACAAAGTACTACTCCCTAAGACCCTAAAATGTAGCTGTCTATAAAATCTGAACAAAATCCTCTCACACTACAACATTTTGTATTTATTTTGTTTTTGTTGCATAGTGGTATGCTAAGCTACCTGGCTAGCTCGCTAGCTGCAAGCTAAAACAAAGTTTAGAAATGTTTAGATTGACCATTTATAGGTTTTGGTTACATGATATGATATGTATATATATAATTCTGATGTGGTCTCGTGTCTGTGCGTGTGTGGAAACATGATTCTTCAGTGTGGGCTGCCTCGCACAAGCTCTCACAGTTTCTGAGTACATCTGAAATCCATGCTCACAGAGAGTGTACAGTATATGCGCTGTTTTGCACTGCTGGTAAGATCAAACACCCAATACAGGTATCTTGGCCTGTCTGGAGTGACATCCCAGGATGTATATCTCTGTCTGCCCGAGCTGCCTGCTCTCAAACAAAATGCTCAATGCAAGATGCTGAGAGCGTCGAGTGGAAGAGTTCAGAGCAAACGGGTCATTCTCCTCAGATTTCTTTATAGCATCTCTGTTGAACCCCAGCTTCAGGCTCCTGGGCAAATCCTGTTATGCAGTACATTTTCATGCCCCCAAAAAATGTACACTACCGTTCAAAAGTTTGGAGTCAATAATTTATTTATTTGTTTTTGAAAGAGACTATTAGTTTTATTCAGCAAGGATGCACTAAATTGAGTAAAAATGCCAGTAAAGACATTTATATATGGCAAAAGATTTCTAATAAATACTGTTTTTGGAACTTTTTATTCATCAGTTTAAATCACAGTTTCCACAAAATATTTAAGAATCATTAATAAAAAGTTTTAAGAATCAATAAGAAGAAAAAATGTTTTTCCAGCACCAAATCAGCATATTAGGCTGATTTATAAAGGATTGTGTGACACTAAAGACTGGAATAATGATGCTGAAAATTCAGCTTTCTCTTCACAGGAATAAATTACATTTTAAAATATAATGTATTCAAACAGAAAACAAACAATTTCACTGTATTCAAACAATTTTACTACCTTACTCTTTGATCAAATGAATGCAGTCATAAGCGGTTTTAAAAAACATTAGAAAATCTTATTGACAACTTTTGAATGGTAGTGTATGTTTTGTAACTCATTTAACAAATCAACATGTTAAAGATATCAAATTACGTTTTTTTTTGTTGTTTTTTTTTTAAAAAAGGAAACCATATTAATTCCTTCTATAGTTTTCTTTTATCACAATACCATTAAGTAAACATGGGGTAAATCTGAATAATTTCACTGGTTTCAATAGATTTTGTGGATGGTTTACATTACAGACTAGAGAAACCAGACCAAAATTTGTCATAATCACTGTACAAATCAGTCTATTTGTCTCACAACATTATATTCTATAAAATTACAGCCCTAAAATCATACTATCAAAATTTCATAAGATGATTAATACGACACTGTCATCTTTATTTATTTCTCCTTATTTTATTTCGTTTTTTAAAACTTCTCTTTATTTCCATGCTGTCAGGCATCCTGTTAAATTCCTTGCCATTGCGCAAATAGCTTATTAATAAAATTTTAAGTGCATCAACTTGCCAAGAGCATACTAGTTAGATTTCTGAATGTCTGGTCTACCCACCTCCATATATTACAACACTGGCATATTCATTTTTCAAAAGTTACATAGTTCAAAAAGCACTGCATAACAGGAATGACCCTCCTAGCAGACATCAAACACTTCACACCAGCCAGAGGATCCACAAACACCTTACAGTATTAAAGTTGAATTGTGTTTTCAAGTGCTGCGGTCTGCCGGTTTAGCCTCTACATTTCCAGGCCTGACATCAGCGCAAAAGGCCTCCTCCACACTACAAAACATCCAACTGAAGTATTACGGCTGCACAACCTGACAACAATCATAACCGACAATTCTATCCCTTGATATTGTATCTGTAATTATTAATACCAATGAACAGAATTTACATGAAAATGCTTATTTTATGTCCTGTTTTGATGCTACTGTCTCATAATCAACAATGTTGTCTAGTCAGTGCTTTGTTGATAATAATGGGAGCAAAGCAGGCTGAATAAAGTGAATCTGAAACAATTACAAATTATTGACGATGATTATCGCCTAGTTTGTGAATGTCTAGCTCTCATTTTCAAAGAAGCGAAAACCTTGCTCATTAGGACCGACTGTCATTATTATAGATTTTTACGTTTTTCCATTGTGCAACGTACATGTGTGTGATTAATTAATTTGTCAATTAGTTGTGCAGCCCTACCGGGAATCATACTCAGGTCCACTTCTGTCTGGTCTGCTAATTCAACGCTGGGCATTTCGATTAACCTTCTCATTATGGTGACGACTGCTGGCAGACCGCAGCTCCGTTCCTTATCTTATCTTCTCCAGGACGTCATATACATCATCAGTGCAGCATTAATCAACGCTCACGTTACGCTCTGAAATGTCTTCCTCTGCTCGGATCCTCATGTTTCTGCCAAGATGACACCAATCCGCAGCAGTCACAGCACAAGCGACTGACATTAATGGAGGAAATGAGAGGAGGAGAGATAGAGGTGTAACTTTCCTCTGGTCATGGTTATGGTTCGATTACATATGCGGTGTCACTCACGTGGCAGAAGAGCGGCACGACTGATGGGGGCGGTTGATCTTCTCTCTCGTGCTCTCTTTGAGTTGTTTCACTCTCGTTCCCTTTTTTAACAGCCTCCACGCCTTCCTCCACCTCCTCCTCATTTTCTCTCAGACCTTTCTGTCCCTCGTTCACCCACTCATTCATTTTAGGGGGGCCGTCGTGTCCGTCTCCCGTCCCCAGATGCAGAGGGCAGGCAGTAGGGGAGTGTGTACAATACAGCCGAAGTCAGTACAGGCATGTTCCCTGTTCAATATAGCTCAAATAGAAAACTGGACCGTTAAAAGTGTACAACACTTAGAAAAAGAAAAAATGTCATATCAGTGGTCTGATTCCCTGCAAATGTAAAAACTGATTTTACGAAGATGTAAATAAAACAAAGATTACTGAAGTACGGTACGTTTTACAAGAAAATACTATTTAAGTCTTTCTACTACAAAATTTCATGTTACTTGTCAACTTCTGAAATTTACCAGCAGTTTTGCAAAAACTTGTGCCAATTTAGCATCAGTACAGTAACAAAAAAAACAAAAAAAAAAACAATAAATACTGAGTAGCATTTCCATTACTTTGCAAAGCCTCGAAATGACCATTTTATAATTCCCTGATATTTGTAGGTTTTCCATGACCATGGGAAACCTCAATCGCTCTGGCCTGTGAAACAACAGAAATTACTAACATACACTGAAACAAAAAGCCCATAGAAAATCCTTTTGTTCCACTGAACTTCAATAATCTCAAAGCCCACCATAGCAATACGACACATGCCTCAGAGGAGCTGCTCACTAACAAAACCTGTGACCCCATCTGACATATTCGCCACCGTCAGTGATATTTCTCTCGATCCTCGCCTTGTCCTCAGGGTGTGCTGAGACTCAGATTAATGTGCACCTTATGGAGGAGCGTCTTCATATGATGCACAGGAGTTGATGTTTAATTGTGTGAAATAGAGAGCGTGACTATGCATGTAGATGGAGGAGAGACTCACGCGTCCACGTCTGCCAGGAGCTCCAGCTTGCCGGGGAAGATCTCAGACAGGAGCACACGCGTGAACGAACGGCCCAAAGACTCCAACCGAGACTCTAAGTGCTAAAGAAAGAGAGAGAGGGGAAAGAAAGAGAGGAGTTGAATACTGAATGTTACACATATTTACATAAAAACAACAAAATTTCATGCACAAGGCTCAAGGTCACCAAGCACAACCCACATCAAACAGATTTGACAGTGTAGGAGGAAAGAGAACAGAAAATCATTACAACCAAGAATTTTCCAAATTTACTGAAGACCAAGAAAACCGCTTCCTATCGCCTAATGAGAAATCTTCACAGGACCGCTGATGCTGAACGCGTGTAAACAGCTTGTGTAAACCCTTTATGTTCTCCAAAGCTTTAGTAACCACCATCAGCTCTGTGCTTCTAACATAAATGGCCAGTTTAGCTCGATTTTTTGCATTAATGACGTTGAGCTTTGTCGTTGCCTTGATTTATTAGTTTCTCCAAAAAAACAATCTACTGTGTGCATTTTGGGATATCGCATAAAAAAAAAAACGCTGGATGGAAACGCCAAGATGCGTGTAAATTCTAAAAATGCACATAAACTTACGCGCTCAACTAAGTAGGATAAATTTCTTATCCGGTAAGAAAACATGCGCATAAACTACGATGGAAACACTTTTACCAAATAAATTCCTTAATGCGCATCAAAAAAGACATGTGACTTTGCGTTGGGACAGCATAAAACTGGACCAACCAACAGACCAATCTCATTCAACAGCATCTGAAATGCTAGTTAGTTTGTTATTCTAAAATGCTTGAGCAAAGTCTCGTCAAAGTGCTTCATTCAAAGTGCGTTCCTAAAATCTGCACGCTCTGAAGCTCGCAATTTATTATATACAAAGAATATTATATACAGTGCCTTATCCTATACTGCAGCAAATTCAATTTTTCTTCATGATATTTAACGCAAGTTAATCAGGAAGTGACGATTTTGTTCTCTTCAGCCCACTGGAGGAAACAGTGCTTTATTCGCAAATGTTTTATGCGCGATATTCCAATTTTGTGCATAAGTTTAATATGTAACTTTGGATGGAAACATAGCTAGTGTATTGTGAGAATTTTCTGACTCTTAATAAAACATGTCTTCCAAGTCAATACAAAATAGAAGTTTTTGATATATCATGTACAAAAAGACACCTTATAGTGATTTATCACTGAATATTTCCCAAATCCCATATCATCTGATCATGATCCAGCTCAATTTTAATCCAAGCCTGTAGAACACATTGCTATCCTGTTTAGAACATGACTTATCTCTACTAAAAATTATATTGAGATGATTCACTGTCTTGCAGTTTGTCACACAAAGACATATCTGATGTCAGTTCAATTCCTACTTTGGTGTCACGATGATAATGTCACAGCTGAACTATAGAGATGAGGACAAGATGGACCACTGGATGGAAAATGAATAAGAAATTTGTATATATACACACAATTTCAAAAGATTAAAAAAATGTTTAAAAATTATTAAGGTAAAATAATCCTAAAAAGATCTGCATGCACAGAGAATGTTTTGTAAAAGTGTAAATCAAGCTGCATGCATAAGAAAAAAAAAAAAGTGTTAAGTGTTTTAGTGTTTAGTCATATAAATTCTTGACACCCTTTCTTTGCAAGTTTGCAATATTTTTAGCCATATTTAAGAGGAAAAAAAGTGTCAAGTGTAAGCGTGAAAAAAGGAAGTCTGAGGAATAGCTATCATATAATTTTCTGGAAATAATTCACACTTTCACAGATTTCTGGTATTATTTTACCTTCATAGGAAATCTACAACTTACTGCTAAATTGTGAAAATTACTGTCAAGTACAAAGAGTGCTGTTGTTAAAACTTACCCCACTACCAGTGATGGTAGTGGCACAGAAATGACACACTTCACCATTAATTTAATAACAACAGAAGTCATAGGAGGTCCCTACTACATCATGAAACAAGTGCGAGTGTGTTTAAATAAACACATTCTAATGCGCCTTTTATTTGTTCATTAACCATCAATGCTAATTATTCATTCCCTAGTGATAGGCAGGAGGAAAGTGAATAATAACACAATTCTTGCTCACTTCAGGATAAAGTAATGCATTACCAGACTCTCCCCACACACTTTGAAGTGTGAAACCCAGTGGACCACAAATATTACCAGCAAAAACCTCCAGACATCAGTGAGGAGGTGTTCAGGTGAACGGGCGGCTTCAAAGCACAACCATTGAAAAAAAAGAAAAAAAAAAAAGAAAAAGAAATGGGGGTTGGTGGAGAAAGTAGAATCTACTCTTCTTCTCCAACCAAAGTGTATTAAATTAGCTGGCTTAGGTAACCTTGAAAAAGGTTACAATTGCTCTTCACTGTTAAGCCAGCATGTTTTATATGACAAATACAGAACATGCAGGAATGCGTTTCATAGACCCAGAGAGATTTCTTGAATAAATGTACTTAATTGAATACTCTTTTTCACTTTTTTCCCCAAGTTTAAATGTGCTTTTCTGCTGTATTTTCTAAAACAGTGGTTCTTAAATGGTTTTGCAAATGACCCACATTTTGCATAATCAGATGAACAAACATAGTACCATAAATAATAATAATAAAAAATAATAATCATATAAAATATATATAATTGCTTTATTATTTTAATTTTATATTCATAAAAATAATATTTTTGATTAATTATTATTATTACTACTTCCAAGAAAAAAATAGCTTCAGTGATGGAAAAAGCATTTGATGAGCTACAGGGATCTCGCCCAGAATCACCATCCACTGTCTGTTTGTCTAGGTGCTGAATTCATCTCACTCGTCTTCTCTATGCATACCAATTTAAAAAGGATGAAACTAGAAAAGGGGAAAAATCTGCCAAAACAAAGTCCAATCCAAATACATACAAATGAACAGATGAAAAGAGGCAGAGAACAAAGAGAGAAGGATTTGAAGGAGAAGAAGTAGAAGAAGAAGGGAGACCTGCCCCTCTCAAAACAATCGATTAACGCCCCTGGTGATCTCTCCTCCCGGCCAAATGCCGCAGGGTGTGTGTGTGTGTCTTTCAGCTCAGGTGCAAGACAGAACTGAGCAAGGAAGACAGACATCTTTCCACTAACAGAAAACATATTGTGTGATAAAAGATAGCAGATGGTCTTACCTCCAAGATTTTGGGGTTGCCTTGACGGCCAAGTGTGCCTAGGATGAGGCCCCATCTCTGGGCTGAGTGGGCGCTCTCTATGGCCTGCAGTCTGGTGGCCCGCATTGCCTCATGGTCATAATACTCTCGAGAAAACACTTTACTATATGGGTCATACCTGTGGATATGGACAACACATTTACAAACAATAAGATACTAACAAAACAGAAAGAAGAACATTCATAAACTAGATTTTTTTATTTTTTCAAAGAAAATATGATGATAGTAGGATGTTGCTAGGTAGTTGCCTGCTATTTTGGTCCCTATAGCTTGGATCCCTCTTTCCATGGGATTTATTTCCAATTTTTTGGTCCACTGGGTAATTAATTTTTGTTTAAAATTAAAGTATGACATGAACAAAAATGTATTAAATTAATTGCAACCAAAGCTAAATGTAAAAAGAGGAAATTCAACTAAATGTTTCATTATCCCTCCACATTAAAAAGTATTAAATTAAGATGTAACAAAAGGATTTGATTCAACATCAGTAATGCATATAATATAATATAATATAATATAATAGTCTCTCTCAAATTAAAACAATAAGTATTATTTATTTAATTAATATTTATTTATTTATATTACAATAGCAGCCAAAAGGATGTCTGGTCTAAAAATAAGTGTAAAACACTTTTTAATTGTTTCAATTGTGAAACATACAGAATTATGGGCATCTTGGACAAGCTGTCATACAAAGCTTGCACTCATTATTCACAGCCTATAATTCAATCAATCACTGTGGCAGGTGTTAAATATATTTTTATGTTATTTAATGGGTTTAAGTTTACAAAAAAGTGCAAAGAGGAAGGAGCTGTCCTCTGCAACCATGGAGGATATTGCTGGATTTGTAGACCAAATATAAAATGGTTGAAGACTATGAGCTATAGCAATAAAAATGCTTGATTTAGCAAAAAAGTGTACAATTGCACATCGGTTTACCTGTAGGCAGGTATATCTGGGTTGCCAATCATGACGGATTCCAAATGAAATCTTCCGTCTCCAAGATAACTACAGACAGAAACAACTTTATCAGAGAGAAAGACAGTCTGAGTGGGCAGAAGGAATAAAACTCTGCTAACTCTGGGATTTGCGTAAGAAAATATAAAGGCCAGTGGGTCTCGGCCTAGAGGACTCATAAACCAGATCAGAACTGTCCTAACATTCAGCAAGCAATCAGGGCGAGACCTACTCACTCCAAAGTCAAGGCAACATTAGCCAGACGGAAAGCGAGTCATAGACACGGAGGCTGATGGGCTACAATCCAGCTACTCCACAAATAAACCTGCGTGATATGATTAGGTCATGACGCGGACAGCACGCAAGCAGAACTCAACACGCTGATTATCCTCTGCCGTGCCGACAGGAGAAGACCTGCCATAGTTAATGGGAGTATAGATTAACCTGGCAAACCTGATGGATGCCCTGGGGAATGCAGCCGCAATTAGAAAGGCTAATTAAGACAAGTTTATGAAACACTACGGAACATACTGTGGGTGGGATCCCCCTGGGCCCACTGGAGCAAAGGCTAAACCAGCCATCCTTCACTCTCGCACACACACAGTGACAGAAAAACGCTCTTTATCGTTCATTCTCCTTGTCCCTCAAAGATACCGCCTGTGTTAGAAAAAGAAAAACGGTTTTGCTGCATTGTACCTGCTAAGGAAACAAAAAGTAGTGATGCACAATATATTAGTACCATATGAGTTAAGCAAATGTATTAGTTTTTTCTTCTAGCTAATCTTTGCTGTCAAGTTAATCTTCAAAAACACTAAAAACTTAATGACACTGTTAAATGTAATCTTTTGCAAATCTCATAATGAAAATTATTATTTTTTTATTGTTCATATTTTAAAAATGCCTTAATTTTCCTGTAGTATTTAAAATGATTGATTACATTTTTGCTTTATTTTATTTTCAACAGAGCATAATTTTAATGTCTTTTATTGGTTATGAGCGTTAAAATATAACTAAACATTGTCTTATTGACATTTTTTTAACAAATAGAAATTTCTGCCCAATAGATGTTTTAGAGCTTGATGTAACTGGAAAAACCATAATCATTATATAAATGTCCATCTTTTTTTAGGTCTGGAAATCACACTTTTAATATTCCCTCATATACAGTAAAAATAAACAGGGTTCCCACAGACAAAATAACACTTGTTGAAAGAACTAATTAAAATAAGAAACATGTCTTGATTTTTAGTTGTTTTAGCTTTTTTTTTTTTTAAGCCATTTTTAGCCACCCGAAAGTGTGCCGAGGCCTCCTATGGAGGGTCTTGCCCCCCAGTTAAGAAACACTGATTTAGAAAAAGGTAGAAATGGAAACACACATTAAAAAGGTGAAACAATTGACTTTGTTCAAGAGCTCTGTTAGATACCATTTTAATTCTTTCCACCAACCACAGAACTATGTGATACCTTCAAAAATGAATGCCTTTCTACCTCCTTATAGTGCACTACCCGCAATGGAAGCATTTTCTTTTAGCCACTGGACACAGTCATTCACCAAAAAAATTCCCCCTTCACACAAATTTTTCATTTTCTTTTATATGTAGCCATAATAAAACACACCAATTTTCCCGGATTACTGCACTGTCTCTTTCAAGGGCCTCTATTACAAATATTGCATTTATAGCGAAGGCATTAAGCGCTCTGAGGTTTTCCGGCTCAGCTTTTAACAGCATAACTTAAACGGCCACAAATTGATGCATTTCATGGAGATGGCACTATTGAGAATACAAGATTAGAAATGGCCCAATTTGCAGTTCTTAAAACCGCTTTTCACATCACCGACCTATTCACCCACAGTTCAGTTCATTATGCCTTCGGCAACGAGACAGAGCTCCCTCTTGTTTCAGAAGAAATCCCAAGTGGAAACTGGAGGTCTGCGTGAAGACCTGTGGCGTTCGTCAAATTTTATTAAATACAGTGCGCTTTACGGTCCGCCCAACTCAAAAGAGACTTTATGAAGGTGCCGATCGGCCATGAACCTGTGTAATTTTTCAGCACAAAGCCGCAATCATCTTCTCCGTGGGACTTTATTCAGACCCCCGGCAAACATATTACTTCTTATGAGAAAGTCAGGCTCTGCATAAGCTTAATTAGCTGTTAATTATATGGTGGCGATTCGGCTTTGCAATATAACATCACATTACTACACCGTAGGTGTCAGAGAAAGTTTTTAATTTGATCGCAGAAGGTGAGGGCAAAAGTAAATGATCTATGAAAAAGGCTATTTGCATAATAGCCGTGTCATTTTGGGGGTCAGCGACATGACCACTTGTGTATGTCTAAT
>JAFVLL020027487.1:0-10816 GCA_021397915.2 Tor tambroides
TGTATAATGGAAGTCAACCAAAACAGTTTGGTTACCAACATTCTTCTACTTTCTCTTTTGCGTTCCACAAAAAAAAAAAAAAAAAGTCATATAGGTTTGGATAGTCATGAGGGTGAGTAAATGAGCAGAGAATTTTCATTTTTGAGGGAGCTATCCCTTTAAAACCATGGAAAATACGTGCATACTGCTGTAAAGGTGTGCAAATTGAGAGGTATTTGTTTTACACTTAGGGAGTCTTCATTTTGTCGTCTCTACATACGTACTGTGGGTACGGAGCGGGGACACCAAGCTGCTCCTGTTTGCGCAAGTAAATGTCAGCCTTGTCTACAGCCCCTGTGTGGTCTTTGATGGCAAACTGTGATGACAGGTTTAGAAATATAGGCACAAACGTAGGAATAATACAGGAAGCGTGAGAAAGCAGAGGTGACAGAGGCTGAATAGGAAGCATGTGAGAAATACAGCATCAAAAGACTGTCACCGTGGGCTTAAGGGCTCCCACGGGTCACGGAGACCCTATGGCTTCAGGAAAGTGATGATTATGACATAGTGTTGAAAGAAAGAAAACTGCATTACAAAGTTACAATGTCAGCAGCTGAATTAAAAATCACACTCAAAAAAGAAAGAAAGAAAGAAAGAAAGAAAGAAAGAAAGAAAGAAAGAAAGAAAGTACAAAAACTACAGGCCATCAAAGTGTCCATAGTTTAAAAAAAGAAAATTTTGCAGTTTGCAGAATTTATGCTGTTCATAGTATGGAAGCCCATTTACACCACTGAATAAAAAATAAAAAAGGTAATTGCTAAACTTTTTATTTCACAATTATGACTTTTTTTCTCAAAATTGTGGGATATAAACTTGCAATTGCGAGTAATTAAGTCAGAATTGCAATATATGAACTCACAATTCTGACTTTTTTCTCAGAATTGCACGATATAAACTCGCAATTGCAAGTTATAAACTTCGAATTGCAAGATTTTTTATTCAGTGGCGAAAACGGGCTTACATATATTGACTTAACCCAGATGTTTTTTCCATTTTTTTTAAAGCCAATCAATTAGTGATTCACACGTATATTTTTTTCCTCCTGTGACTGTAATAAATTGCAGTTGATGACACAATAAAATGTTTGTTCATGTCAAATACCACGTTTCAAACTAATTTACCCTTGATGGACTAAGAAAGTGGCTTCAGAAACTTGTCAAGTAGTTATGAGAGTACATTCACGTGGACTAAAGAGAAATTAAAGTCTGTCTTTGTTTATAATGATTTTTAGAATACTAGTTGCTGAAGTACTTTCAACGCTGCTTCAAAAAGTCTGTTAATTATTAAAAGGCAATACTGAATCAATTAGAATATGAAGGCATTTCTTACCGATTTCATAATTGCATTAGAAAACACGGTGAACGGTCACGTCCAGTCTAGATTTTTCATCTACCTTTACTTTTTTGATTTTCTTAGTATGCCTCCCAGCATGTTGCCCACTCTCGTTCTCTCTCTCCCTAACACACACACCTTTCTAGCAGTTATTATCCAAGATGACAAAGGCTAAATGACAGCTCCCACCTTTAAGAGAACTGGTCAGGTAAAAAATAAATAATAATAACAAAAGGTCAGTGCACAGATGAAAAAGCAACGTGCCCGCTGGAGATCTGAATTCTAAATACTCTCGGAAGGCAGAAAAGTATCTAGCAAGGGCAAGAGTGGCCATTCTCTATCAGAAATATGCTTTCTTATATATCCTATCTTAAAAATGCATGAAAATATGCCTCACTGCAGTGCATATGAATGAGCTGATATATAGCTGAGATATTTTTCACTCACATTTTTCTTAATAAAATACAACTTACCATTTTAAATCTCAATCATGCCACCCTAAATTACACGCAATTACTTCATTAAATCTTACAAGTGTTGCATTAGCCTAACGCTGTAGTGTGCGCCCTGCAAATTTCTCCTGAATCTGAGCAACCATGAACGATTTTAAGGGATGCAATTTAAATAGGAAACCAGACAAAATAAATAGCAGATTTGCCATGAAATTTAACAAGTGCAGCAATCACACACTCCCAAATAGGCATTATACCCAAAGAGCCCCACTGATTTAAAATCACTAAAGAACCCACTTGTTTATCAATGTTTCTGCTACATCCTCTAACGCCTTTCATTTTTGCTATATTTTACCCACAATGCACCGTCTGCTAAGCCAAAAACACAAGCACACGGTTTCCCAGTCCAACCAAAGTGTTGTTCCATCTGTCTCTTGGCATTTTTTTTTCCATAAAGCAATGGCACTTCATAGGGAACCCTAATATAACTTTAATTCTAGCTCTGACTCTTTTATTTCAGGGTGCAATCGAGTTGCAGGTGTGTGGCTGCATTCTTCAGAGATTCAACAGGCGTACGTTATCATCCACCTGTCTTTTTCATCTGCATCCTCCACAGCAAGCACGGAAGAAAAAAAAAATCTGGAAAACTTCACAGATGCAACAACTTCTCAAGTTTATTTATATCTGTTGCTTATTAGTTAACACAAGCACAGCTTTGCCACTGCGACTAATACTGTGTGCCTCACTGACTGCTGCTGTCTTGATCACCAATATGCGGTTTATTCTAATTAAAGGGATATTCTGGGTTCAATACAAGGTAAGTTCAAATGATAGCATATTGATAACCATAAAACTGAATAGATTTGTCTTTTAAAATGCAAAAATCGAGAATGCAGTATGGGAGAACGGAAGTGAATGGGGCCAATTTTTGACAGATTTAAAAGCATAAATGTGAAGCTTGTAATTCTACAAAAGCACTTACATTAATTCTTCTGTTAAAACCTGGCATTATTTTTACAGTTGTTTTATGGGTTTTAGCCATTACATTGTCATGGCAACAAAGCTGAAATGATTAGGAAGCCCATTTCCACCAGAGGACGGACAAACAAACATAAATAAATACATTTCAATCAGAAATTCCTAGCAAATTTCATATTTAATTACAAAGAATTAGCAAGCAAATATGGAAGTCCGTTTCCGCTAGAGGACAAACAAACAAACAAATCAATCATCAATCATAAATAAATGATTTTCACTCAGAAATTCCTAGTAAATTTCATATTTAATTACAAAGAATTAGCAAGTAAATATGGAAGCCCATTTCCGCCAGAGGATGGACAAACAAACATACATACATACATGAATAAATAAATAAATAAAATGTAATTGTGACCTTTTATCTTACAATTCAGAGTTTCTTCTCACAATTTTGAGAAATTCGCAGAATTGCAAGATATAAACTCTGAATTGTGAGATATAAAGTTAAGAAACTTATTTTGTGCTGTTCTGAGTTTACATTCTCACAATTCTCTTTTTTAACCCTGCCATGGAATAAAAAAAAATGTAAAAGGTTAAATTAAATTAAAAGGTTGCTGATTCACCAACTCATGAAGGATTGAATAATAAAAATAACATTAAAAATAAGGAATTTAAATGTATCAATTATCTCTGGACTTTCCGACATAAATGATACCTCTGCATCGTTTTATTAGCTGTATAGGTCTAGACATATAGTGCAGCCGCTATCACATTCACTTACATCAGACACATAAGTAAATGCATTGAAACATGCCCTCTGATGGCTCTCAGAGGTTGTGATGCCATCTCAGGCCCTGTAATTAAAGTGTGATGTGTGGTTATGCTAGTGTCAATCATTTGTAATCTGTACAGCCATTAAGGGCGAACTTGTCAGAGCGATTGATCTGCGGCGCCTCTCACACGCTGTTTTATTCTCCCGCCGTGAAAAGGCCATGGCATTTGATTGACAGCATGTCCCTGCCTGCGTAACAACTTGATAGCTAATGGTCTCACTAAAAGCAAAAGTTATCTTTCTCTGATAATCATGGACTGGTTCAGCCGGAGATGTTATGTGTATGAACAGTTTGAAAAGGAAAACTTTAATAGTTGCATATAGATGACAGAGTACCTTGGCAAAAAGGGATGCAGTGTTGTTTACTGGCTTACACAACATCAGCACTCGACAGGTGTTGCTTGATATATGGCGTGCTAATATTGCTTATGATGATATTGTCAGTCAAATGAGGTATTCCTTTTGAAAGGGGTGTAAATAAATTTTAAGTGCCCCTATTATGGATTTTTGAAAATGACCTTTCATGCAGTAACACAGCTCAGAGTGAATGAAAACATCCTGCGAAGTTTTAAATCTGAAAGTAGTCCGAAAGAAAATGCAAATTCATTCTTTGCCACTAGGTGCTGCTTTTGGAGCGGTAAAAATAGCGGTTTCCCCGGTAACGCTATACACAAAGCAGCATTATGAGGGGTTTGGAAAAATGAATTGTTGAGCGAATGATTTGAGAGGCATGGGGCAAGTAAGATAAAAATAAATGCATATTATAAGACAGTGAAAGTGTTTTTTGACATTGCATGCATGTCAGCCTGTTGTTGGGGACTCCCAAACCCAAATTATGAACCTTTCATAACCCATAATAGGGGCACTTAAAAAAAAAAGTGAAAATGCAAGACTTTCTTTTAAACCAGTTCTCAACTTATGGGCTGTAGCACAATTACTCATTTGCCTTTTCTAAACAGTTAAAAAACAAAAAGTGTTGTGAAATAATACAAATAAAAAAAATAATGAAACTTACTAAACACTTAGTAAAGTAATTCTTGTACAAAAAAAAAAAACAAAAAACAAAAAAAAGTTTGCCTAAACTGGTGAAGTAAATAGGATAAACTGCAGGCTGAACTATAACACGTTTAATTCAAAATATCATTGTTCATTCCTACATTCAACAATTATTATTAATTATGAAAATGTTTGAAATTAAATCTGTAATTATTATTTTAATTGATTATGAAATGCATTAATTTAATTAATGTATTATTATTATTATTATGAAAAAAATAAGTAGTATAATTTCTAAGAGCATAATAATTTCTGTAAAATCATCATTTATTAATTTATTGTATATTTGGCCTGAAATTTAAGTAAGTAAATAAATAAATAAATAAAATTGCATGTCTCTTCTAATTCTTCCTGTATCTCTCTGGAAATATTGATCATGTTCACTTGCCTCTGAGTACCAAATAAATAAATATTTATATATAAACTAATAAAATATAAACAATGGATCTTCATGGCTAAGTAGACAATCAAACAAACAAAAAAATAAACATAAATAAATTGATGCATCACTGTATCAATATTGAACATGTTCACTCGCCTCTGACTACCAAATAAATAAGTATATAAATATTTCCCCTAAACTAATAAAATATAAACAATTGATTTTCATGGCACAATAAATAAACAAACAAGTAAACACAACAGCTGCACGTGACCCATGAAAGGAAGAAGCAAAATCTAAAGGAAGCAATGACAAAAAAAAAAATCCATCTGAAAATCTCACTGATGCAAGTGCACACTGGTGAAGGTCTGCCTGATGTAACATGTTAAATTAACATATCAGTTGCACTACCCAGTCTGAAGGCCAAGATCTCGTTTTTTTCAGTTTTAGTGAGGTACGGCTGGAAGTTATGCTAATCGACTCAAAGACAAGTGCATTCATTTTTAAATATGCAGCCCATGGGGAGATCTCCAAAGAGGAGCTGTTGTACCTATAACAGCCAATGCATCACAAAACATGTTATTCTTCTGTCGCTTTGAAACACATTGTAGGGAAAGCTCTCTTTGTTTACCAATGAATAGTTGAGACTCTCTCATGTCATGGCAGCTTACTGCTGCTGGTTTTGAATCCTTGTCAGATATTTCACACTATTCGCTGATTCACTGTTGGCCAGTCAATTAGGGGGGCTGGGAAAAACCCCAGAGATCCGTACGATCCAGAGCCCCGTTTCACTTAACAGCGTTCTGTTGTTTTCCACTGATGTGTGCTTGGCTCTTTAAAGATCTGTTTGAGCTACTATAGACCTTCACCCAGCACTGTCAGGCTGACAGCATATAAAGCAATGTTGTAAGCTGCCCTTCGATGCAGATCTAGGACTTGGAATGCAGTACAGACCACAAACCTGATCTCAGAACTGAAGCTGAAAGGATGAAAACGGCATAAACAGGAGAACATAGACAAACGGTGAAAACTTGCTGCCCTAGATAAAACCTGACCAGTATACAGAGCACTGATGGGAAATATGGGACATTGAATGGGAAAATATGCATTTTAAGAAAAGGTAGATCATAATTCTATTATATCTTTATACAGAATTTTTATTTATTTATTTATTTATTTTTTATTATTATTTTTTTAAATAATATATTTAACCCCCAAACTGTAGGGGGGGGGATTAATTAATTAATTAATTAATTAATTAATTAATATTATTTTTATTTTTATTTATTTATTTTTGGAAAATTGTATTTTATATGTATTTATTTATTTATTTACTTACTTGCTTATGTTTTGGGAACATTGCAGTGGTTAAATTAATTAAATAAATTAAATTAATAAATTAATGGAATAAACTTGCTGGTTGAACAAGCAGTTCAAAATATTCATGAGCACAGTTACATAGTTTGACAATTATTATTAATTATTTTCTAATTATTAATATTTTGTATTTAATTATATTATTTTAATCACATATTATTTTAAATAATTTAATTAATGTAATTTATTTTAAATAGTATAATTATTTTGTAAAAATGCATAAGAAAACCCCTTTTAGTCATGATCACATGCATTACTTGAATTAATTACAAAATGTAATAATTTAATAAACGTATATGTTTATATGAAAAAAAAACTGTTTTAAACAGTATAATTATTTTGTGGAATCATCATTTTAAATTTGTTTTATATTTTTGTATCAAATATAATGTGTTTTAAATAGTATCATTATTTTGAGAAACTGTCATTTTGTCTAAAAAATACCTAAAAATATTGAAGTCATGATCACATGCATTACTTTAATAAATTACAAAACTAATAATATAATGTACTTAAATAAAATAATAATATAACGTACTTATCTATTTTTAATAATCAGATTTAAATAGCAAAGTTATTTTGTGAAACCATTTTTTTTTTAATTATGTATGGCCTTAAATAAATAAATAAATAAATAAATAACCTTCTTGAAGCCATGATAACATGCATTATTTTAAATAATTAGAGAATGCAATATTAAATTTACTTCTTTTTTTCCTATGAAAACAATCTGTTTTAAATAGTATAATTATTTTGTGAAACTATAATTTTTAAATTTATATCTGATCTAAAAATACATTTAAAAAATTCAAGGTTATATGCATGACCTTTTTAATGTACTTATATATTTTTAATAATCAGATTTAAGTGGCATAATTATTTTGTGAAACTATCATTTTTAACTATTATTTTTAGTATGGCCTAAAATGCCAAACAAACAAACAAACAAACAAACAAACCCTCTTGAAGTCTTGATCACATATATTATTTTAATTACAAAATGCAATATTTAATGTACTTAGTTTTTATACATATAATCTGTTTAAAATAGTGTAGTTATTTTGTAAAAACCCCACTGAGGTCATGATCACATGCAGGACTTATACAGTATCACAGCAGCTCTGTCTCTTCTAATTCTCCCTGTATCTTTCTGGAAGGCGTGGCGTGATGCTTTATGAATTCCTGTACTTCCACTCCTCCCTGCCCTCAATCCTCTTGCTCAATCTCTCAATCTGTTATCCTCTGTCAACTCTCTCTCTCTGTTTGTCTCTCTGGGGAGGTATTTCCAGCTTTATGAATGATGCGGGAGGTCAGGGAGCACCTGAGGAGTTATCCACAGGCTTTTACGAGTCATCCCGTGAGGCAGCCACCCCAGGGGAGAGGTCAGAGAGCTGGAGAACTACAGGACTAACGATGTGACTGGGGTTTGAATATGGCGGTTGTGTTTTATATGTCCACAGAGATGGATGCTGAGTACTCAGGAAGCAAAAAGGTTACGGATACACATATATGTTGCCAGAACATATACACAAAAATAGCACATATATGGCACTACTATAATACTTCACAATATATACTGGCCAGTGATCATTTATAAGTAAAATATTACTTTATTTACTGTTATACAATGATTAGTTCTGATCTCCAACAGTGTTAGTGTTAGTTTTGTATTGTTTCAGTTAGTCTGGTGGGGATTTTTCAGCAACTCTTTCTGCAGGTTTCCCTATTATGCCAGTAGGTGTTGAAAAGTGCTGTCTATATGAATCAATAAATCATTCATTCAAACGATTTGTTCTAGCACACTAATTCTTTCAGTAACAAAACAAGTGAGCCAATTAATTATTCTCTCAATCGATTTAAAAACACTGATTCATTCAGGAACAAATCACTTAAGTAACAAAACAAGTGACTCTATAGAAGTGAGCCAGTAAATCATTCACTCAATCGATTTGTTCCAAAACAAGTCATTCAGGAATGAATCATAGCTACTTTGTTTGCTGGCAGAGCAAAAAGCAGACAAAGTAACTGGCATTCTTGTTTATTGAACTGTTAAATACAACCTGGTCTCATGACAAAAACGCACCTCTAGGAACTTTTTCGCAAGATGCGAAATACTTACCGCCATGTACATTTCGTGACATATTAATGTGAAATGTCCACTGAGTGGCGCTAAAAGAGTGTTCGTTCTTTTTTTTCCTGGAACAGATGAATCTACATATGGTATGTTTTATGTAACATTGGTTTTGTAAGTTGTCACTGCAGTTCTGACTTGAAATGTCCACTGAGTGGCGCTAAAAGTGTGTTAGTTTTTTTTTTTTCCTTGGAACAGATGAATGTACATATGGTACGTTTTATGTAACATTGGTTTTGTAGGTGTCACTGCAGTTCTGACTTGAAATGTCTTTTGAGTGGCGCTACAAGTCTAATGCTCTGTGACGTTTTAAAATAACGTACCATCAGCACTACACCTAAACCTACCCGATAGTATGAACAAAAGCGAATGTGGCGTAAAAAACGCAATCGCAAGAATGCCGTTTAGCTTGTTTTTCGATCTCTTATTTTTCAGCTGTTTCATCTTGAGTCATGTTTTTGACGGGATTTGTACCCAAGGATTCCACATCCTGAATCCAATTCTGTGTCAGCTGAGCTACTGAGCAAGCTTGTCACGTCCGGAAAGCGAAACATATGGAGCTGTAATCATAACTGTGTATGAAAACGATTACAAGTGTTCGATGTTTTATCGCCTCTAGTGTTCATTTCTGCTGGAAACTGCAGTGATATGTACTTATTGGTACGTATTTCGCATCTTGCGAAAAAGTTCCCAGAGTATGTTTTCGTCATGAGACCAGGTAGGTTAAATACAAGCAACATCGCAATCGTAACTTTTTTTTTTTAACTTCTGAATATCACGGCTCCAGCGCAAGGCTGCTTCATCAGGAACAAGAGTATTCACTCTTGATAGTGTTTGAATGGTAATTTTATTTATATAATAACTTAATATATACTATTTTGACCCCACTTTCATATACATAACACAAAATGCAAAACCATGCAAAATGCAAACTGTTTCACATACTATTTTTTTATAGTAGGCAGTGGAGTGTGCAATACATACTGCACAGTAAGTAATATTCCATTCTGAAAATAGCCACAGTTACATAAATTGCTCAATATGCACAAGTTCTTTCACACTCTTTTTCTACTGCTGTTTCGGTCATACATAAACATGCTTAGGCCTGCTATTTTCTCTATTTATCTCCATATTTCAGAAAGGGCCATGCTTTGAGTGGGTGTTTTTTTAGTGCATACTTTCTTTTAGTGCATTCTTCTTTCTTTAAAATCTCTGTCTAAGAAATATTATGAAGAGAAATCTGTAAAATGTCAAAAAAAAAAAAAAAAAGATACAAAAATCTGACAATGAAACATGCTCTGTTTTTTTGGAAGACAGGTGTTTGTTTTTGACTCCACAAGACAAGGCACAAAAGATGCTTCAAGTGATTCACAGCGATAAACCAGGGTGTTTATCTGATATGTCAGATTTTCCAGAAGTAGCTGACAATGACATGCACTCAGCTGAACAGATTAATGCTTTTCTTGATGAAACAAAGCAACAAACTCTCATAAGAAAACGTCACTCTAGCCGCTTTTATCCTGGAACATCACAGCGTCACTCTGGTGTTGTATTCAGCTCATTTTGGAGGATTCCATGAGTGGAACCAATCGAAGATAATCTTTTAGGATTAAAAATGTTTATACTTGTTCTTACTGCTTTTCCCCCATTTTCAGTGAAAACAGATACAGATTTCATTGTCAAACTTCAAAGACAGAAGTATGATAAAAGTGGTCACTGGCAGAGAGGAAGTCTACCAGGGGCGCGGGAAGGTGTTTTGTGGGGGGGGGGCTAGCTTTAAAATTAGCTTTAAATAATTTTAAAGCTGTTTTTAAAGCATTTGCCGCATGGATTAAAAAGATAGGCCAATAAATAATTCACATAGGCCTATCAGTCAGACAAAATTGCGTCGCAGCAAATCCTTTAAATTTCAAGGACAAAGATTTACATACTTTTTTTTATTATTGAATACAATTATAAAATAAAACGCAAATTATAATCGGGCCTGTTTTAGGCTTTCCCTTATTTTTATATTTTAGACGGTGACGGGGAAAAAATGACTCGCCATCTCCTCATTGGACGCGCAGAGAGAAATATATGCATCTTAACGGATTACATAGGCTAATGAAGAGTTTTTGCTTTGCTTTGAATTATTTCGTTTTAAAGTAGTAATTTAAAGCTTTCTATAGATATATTTATCATATCTGTGAGCCAGTTTCGAGTTGCCGAGTTTCGGTTCATCATTGAAGCGCTCTTGT